>CAWUFW010019846.1:0-171626 GCA_963921515.1 Calotriton arnoldi
GCACCCGACTTCTCCAAGGAATTCGTCGTGCAGACTGACGTTTCAGAGCATCGTGTGGGAGCGGTGCTCTCACAACTGAACGAAGAGGGCCTAGACCAGCCTGTGGTCTTTCTTAGCAGGAGACTACTCCCCAGGGAACAGAGGTGGAGTGCCATAGAAAGATGAGTTTTTGCTGTGGTCCGGGCACTGAAGAAGCTAAGACCCTACCTGTTTGGGACTCACTCTCGAGTTCAGACAGACCACAGGCCCCTCAGATGGTTGATGCAAATGAGGGGTGAGAACCCAAAACTGTTGAGGTGGTCCATCTCCCTACAGGGAATGGAATTTATGGTGGAACATCGCCCTGGCACAGAACACGCCAACGCTGATGGTCTGTCCAGGATCTTCCGCCTTAGTAAAGGAAACTCCCAGGTAGTCATGTAGTTCTCCCTACTTTCAGCTGGAGGAGACATGTGTTAGACCTGGCATCTTTTGGCATGTTTCCCCTGTCCTTTTGCTTTCTGACCTCCGGTTTGGATTCTGTTTTTGCTGGTTTAGTGTCTCTGCGCACTTTCTCACTGCTGATCAGCGTTAAAGTGCAAGTGCTCCTATTATAAATTATGTTAATGGTTGGTGTTTCCATGATTGGCATATTTGATTTACTAGTACGTCCCTAGAAAAGTGCACTGAGGGTGCCAGGGCCTGTAAATCAAATGCTGCTAGTGGGCCTGCAGCACTGGTTGTGCCACCCACACAAGCAGCCCTGCAAAGTGTTCTCAGTCCTGCCACTGCAGTGTCTATGCGCAGTTTGTAACTGCCATGTTCACCCACTTACCAGGCCCTAATCTTCCATTTTCCTACATGTAAGGCACCACTAAGCTAGGCCCAAAGAACCCCTACGGGCAAGGTGCCGTGTATATTAAAGGTAGGACATTTACTGCTGTGTGTGAAATGTCCTGGTAGTGGTTTACAGTGTATTTCGTTTTTCACTATGGAAAGGCTATCTGTCCCGTGGGATAGAATGGGAGTTTGCTTATAACTTCTTATAAGCATATCTTCCCAGTGGGACAAGATAGGGAAATGGGGTTTAATATGCCTGAACTCAGAATATAAAAATGCATCTTTTAGTGTTCAGTATTTGAAAATACCACTTTTAGAAAGTAGGTATTTTCTTGCTTAGCCATCCTGTGTGCCTCTGCTGGGTTTGTGGATACAGGGCCTGATTCAAAGAACTAACTTACGTCAAAAACGTAAACGTAAACGTAAAGTTAGTACTTTTTAGGTATTCACAGAATACACTTACTCATTTTGGTATTCACAGAATTAACTTACTCATTTCGGTATTCACAGAAGTTAGTAGTCCTAAAGTTAGGACTACTAACTTCTGTGAATACCGAAATGAGTAAGTTCATTCTGTGAATACCAAAATGAATAAGTGTATTCTGTGAATACCTAAAAAGTACTAACTTTACGTTTACGTTTACGTTTACGTTTACGTTTTTGACGTAAGTTAGTTCTGTGAATCAGGCCCTGACTGTCTGGCTTTGGAGTGACAGGGGCTAGGGATGTGCATTCTCTTCAGACAGCCACGGGGGGTTGAGGTGTGTCCTACCTTTCCTGGATGAGTCAGGGCTGGGCTGAATAGACATGGGCTGCATTTAGAGTAGTGGGAGGAGATTTCCTTGCACCTGAATGGGCCTGGTCTGCCTTGGACAATGTCCACCTCCTGCCAAGAAGCCAGGCCAGAAAGGACAGTACTGGTTTTGGCCTTGGCACAGACACTCTATGCTCCAGAGAACAAAGAAAAATGCAGTATAAATATTGGGGCCCAAACCGCAGAACTTTAGAACTCGCTGGAGTCAAGGAACCTGCCAAGAAGAAGAGCTGGAAGAACTGCCAGGAGGAGTACTGCCCCTTTGCTGTGTGTTGCTTTGTTGGGTTGGCCTGCAGTTGCTGCTTCTGCCTTGGGCAGGGAAAGGACTGGTCTAAACTTTCTTTACTTGTGCTGAGTATCTCCAAAGGCATTGAAGTAGAGCTTGCCTTCTGTTCTGAAGTCTCAGGGACTACTAAGACTTCACCGATCTCTGGGTACCACCTCTGGAAGCGTGGTTTCAGTTCCCACAGAGGGGGGAAAGCAACCGACTCCATCACCGACTCCATCGCTGGCTCCGTGTCCTGAAGGCACTGCAGAGTGCACCATCCGCATCTCACATTGCAACCCTGGTTTCACCGACGACCGACGCTGCCGCCACCGAGCTGCTGCTTGCACCGTGACATGAGAGCACCTCACTACGCACCGCTTTGTTTCACTTCACCACCCTGGTCTCACCAACACCGTTGCTGAATGCTGACCGCGACTTCCGTGACCGTATCGTGGCTTGGAGCACCACTGTAAGTCTCACAACGCACCGCACCATCCCACACCGAAGTCCGGACTGACCGATGCCAGCTCCCCGCAACCGGCTCTGTCGCCTGCACCACGATCTGTCAGCATCGCATCGAGCACCGCCTTCACTCTGCACCACAGCTCTGGTCTCACCGACGCCGCTGGATGACCGTCAACGAGCCACTGCCTGCAATGCGACATGAGTGCACTGCACGCCGCACCGCTCTGCTTCACACCGCAACCATGACGGTTGCCACAACTGGCCCGCACCAACTTGTTGGCTGCAACACAAAAGGTACTGTTTACAAGTCTGCCGACACCCCTGACCGATGTGGTCAGACGGAACTGTTGGATTCTGTTGTTTACAGTACCGCGGTAGCACTGGACAGAGGTACCGACTTCAAGGAACTGCATTTTTAAAGTATTCTTGCAAAGGGCATATTTTTAAATTACTGCATGTTGGATTTCTATTGTTTTTGGTCTTGTTAGAAAATATATAAAGTATTGGATATTTTTCTAAACTGGTGTGGTGTCTTTTTGTAGTGTTTTCACTGTATTACTGTTGGTCATGTGCAAATGCTTTACACACTGCCTCTGAGATAAGCCTGACTGCTCGTGCCAAGCTACCAAAGGGGAGAGCAGGGGTTATTTTAGGAGTGTAACTTCCTTGCCCTGCTTAGGTAGAAAGGTCCCTACTTGGACAAAAGTATCGACCTCTGCCAACTAGAGATCCCCATTTCTAACAATATCTCACTCCATCCTGTCTACATAAAGCGGGCCGCAAAACACACAAGATGATGGACGGAATGTTGCACATTGGCAAAACATTCACCCCCAGTCACAGATCTGGGTTTAATCCATCGTTATTTTGCTCACCACGCCACCCCAGTTCAGACATGGCCATATGCAAATCAGTCTTGACCCTGTGCCTCATGGGAACAGTCCAGCCCGAACTGCCAAGCCATGTCTTCCCTGGACCGGAATCAAGCATCCTAGGACCGGTTTCTGGCTATCAGCCGTCATCAGCCAGGATAGCTTGACTCCAGTGGCGTAGTGAGCACGGTACCCACATCTGGGCATACCCATCCCACATAGGGTGAACAGCAAAACACACAAGATGATGGACGGAATGTTGCACATTGGCAAAACATTCACCCCCAGTCACAGATCTGGGTTTAATCCATCGTTATTTTGCTCACCACGCCACCCCAGTTCAGACATGGCCATATGCAAATCAGTCTTGACCCTGTACCTCATGGGAACAGTCCAGCCCGAACTGCCAAGCCATGTCTTCCCTGGACCGGAATCAAGCATCCTAGGACCGGTTTCTGGCTATCAGCCGTCATCAGCCAGGATAGCTTGACTCCAGTGGCGTAGTGAGCACGGGACCCACGTCTGGGCATACCCTTCCCACATAGGGCGAACAGCAAAACACACAAGATGATGGACGGAATGTTGCACATTGGCAAAACATTCACCCCCAGTCACAGATCTGGGTTTAATCCATCGTTATTTTGCTCACCACGCCACCCCAGTTCAGACATGGCCATATGCAAATCAGTCTTGACCCTGTGCCTCATGGGAACAGTCCAGCCCGAACTGCCAAGCCATGTCTTCCCTGGACCGGAATCAAGCATCCTAGGACCGGTTTCTGGCTATCAGCCGTCATCAGCCAGGATAGCTTGACTCCAGTGGCGTAGTGAGCACGGGACCAACGTCTGGGCATACCCTTCCCACATAGGGCGAACAGCAAAACACACAAGATGATGGACGGAATGTTGCACATTGGCAAAACATTCACCCCCAGTCACAGATCTGGGTTTAATCCATCGTTATTTTGCTCACCACGCCACCCCAGTTCAGACATGGCCATATGCAAATCAGTCTTGACCCTGTGCCTCATGGGAACAGTCCAGCCCGAACTGCCAAGCCATGTCTTCCCTGGACCGGAATCAAGCATCCTAGGACCGGTTTCTGGCTATCAGCCGTCATCAGCCAGGATAGCTTGACTCCAGTGGCGTAGTGAGCACGGGACCCACGTCTGGGCATACCCTTCCCACATAGGGCGAACAGCAAAACACACAAGATGATGGACGGAATGTTGCACATTGGCAAAACATTCACCCCCAGTCACAGATCTGGGTTTAATCCATCGTTATTTTGCTCACCACGCCACCCCAGTTCAGACATGGCCATATGCAAATCAGTCTTGACCCTGTGCCTCATGGGAACAGTCCAGCCCGAACTGCCAAGCCATGTCTTCCCTGGACCGGAATCAAGCATCCTAGGACTGGTTTCTGTACATAAAGCGGGCCTCCTGTCACACTCTGGATGCTCCAGATGCTCCCAAACTCCCATACATTTCTATCACATGGTTTGGGAATGTCCCAGAATTCAAAGATTTTGGGAGGTGGTGGCGGCAGGACATTCCACAGTACTGGGTTGGGAAGTAGACCTTTCCCAAACATTGCTGCTGATTGGGATACTGGATGGGGCAGGAGGTACAAAGGCCCTGCTGGGCACGGCCACCATGGTAGCCAAAAGGCCGATTTTGGCCCTGGGGACCCCATCCGCTGTAGCCCGGCATGCTTGTTTGGGGGAGGGGGCACGCGGCCCCCCTCCCTGGGCCAATTTTGGCCATGGGAGCCCCATACCCTGGGGAGAGCCCTATGAGGCCATCTATGAGAAATCAACAGTTGTGCCTCAAACTTTCAGTTCTTCTCTTGTACTCCTTCAAGCATTTCACTATGCAAAGCCTTTCATTCTGTCTAAAGTAAGGACAGAAAACACAAATTGACATTGTCTTTGTTCTTCTCTTAATTTAAAAACAAACCCCTTCGGATTGATGGGTCCTGCTAGTGACATCCAAGGCTCTCACGTCTGAAGTCTGTCTAAAAGACACCAAGCAGAGTAAAACTGTAAGTTTATAAGAGATACGCTTCGAAGACAGGCTAGAGTTCTCGCCCCAATTAACTTGGATCGTAATTCCATCTAACATTCCAACAAACCCATTTCTCCCAAGCCAGTTGATATGCTTTCCTTGTCCCAGATGCCCATGACTCAGATATGAGCTAGAAAGCATCTGGCGAAAGGCCTGGTATTCGCCACTGCCTCCTGAAATCTTCCAGGCCATCAGTACCAGTGGCCCCTGTTCTACAAGGGGGTGTGACCCTCCATCTGGGCCTAGGATTACTTCCCTGAATGCTGGTATTAGGATAGGGAAGTCTACAGTCATCTCTAACATAATTGGAAACCAATCCTGTGACCTCCAAAGGGGTGTTCTCAACACTGTGGTCTCTCCGCACCTGCGTACATGCAAGAGTAGTATGGGCAGATTGGCAAACTGAAGGAAAGCATAGGGTGCCAGACCCCTCCAGTCCTAAAGGAAGGCATCTACTCCCCAAGCCTGGGGGTCCGGCCTCCAGCTAAAAAATCTCGCCAACTGCGTGCTCAGTCTGTCTACAAAGAAGTCCGCCCAAAGGGTCCCTATCTCACCAGAATACTCAGGAACACATCCCTGTTCAACCTCCAATTGCTGGAATCCTTGAAATTCCGGGGGAACCAGTCCGCACACCATTTCTTAATCCAGGAATATGTTCTGCCACAACAAAAACTCCCTTGCTCAAGCAGTACCCCCAAAACACCTTCACTAAATCTGTGAGCCCCTTAGAATGAGGGCCCCCCATCTTGTTGACGTACCTCACTGCTGACACACTGTCCATTCGCAGCATCACACAATACTTCTTAATACCCTGGGTAAAGCAGTGAATTACAAATGAACCTGCCAACAATTCTAAGCAGTTGTTGTGGAACCCCTTCTCTTGGTATGTCCAACATCCCCCTGTTGATGAGTTGCACATCTCACACCCAATCCTTCTAAACACGCATCCGATTCTATTACTACCTCTGGCTCCTCCCCAAAAGTGGTTCTGCCATTCCACGCTTCCGCATTCCTGAGCCACCACAGCTGCACCTTCCTTGACTCCTGATCCAAAGACAACATCTGGGAATAAAATGGAGTTGTTCTTAAATTCCTTGCCTTGAGCCTTTAGAGGGCCGGGTAATACAACGGGCTTGGGAATATTGTATTAATCGTCGAGGACAACAGGCCTGGGATCCTCGCCAAATACCTTAAAGGGAACTCCATTTTTCCCTCTCATATTTCTCAGCTCTGTGCATAGCTTCCTTAGCTTTTCCCCTGGTAACTTCAATTCTGCCTGTACTGATTTCACAACAAAGCATAGAAACTGTGTTTCCTGACCTGGTACCAGATATTACTTTTTCCTGTTTATCACAAAACCTAGGTGCTCTAGTTGGCATATGGTGAGATCTGTATGATAGCAAACAACATCCCTGGACTGACCCATTAACAGAATATCACCCAGGTATATTATCAGCCTCACTCCCTGTTAAGTTAGAGATAATACACGTGCACGAAATCCATTTCCACATATTTATTCAGTAACGTCAAGCAAGACCACCAGTCCAACAGCAGCTCAGCCTCTAACTGTCACCACAATCCCCCCAGCATTCCACCAGCCTCAGCCAGCTAATTATTGTGTCACTGATGACCACCGGAATCTACAGGTTGCTCAGCGACCGAGCCAAAGGTCAGATGTGCAGGTCCAGACACTGGGCAAGCGGACCATGAGTAGAGACCACAACACATCTTCCCCCCATATAACATTAAAGAAAGAAAATGGTTAATAGTGAAAGAAAAGAAGAGAAAAAAAAGAAATAATAATCACCAGATACATTAACATTGTTATAATACAATTACAATGAGAAATCCAGAAAATGAATTAAACTCAACCGAACAATACTACAGTCGATAATCTTACACATTTTAAAACATAGCATAATCACCATGCCAGGCTGGTCGGAACCTCAACCTTTTAATGGATTGACTGCCATTCAGATTTTGACCCCGTTCATCCAAACAACCAGTTTGGTCAGTGAAACCCCCACCATACGAAGTCCTGTTAGCTCTCTGACAGCTTTCGCTCCACTTTACCGGCCTAGACATGCTCCACACATCTCCAGAGTCCAACTGCACCACATTTTTCCTCACCTCCAAAATGACAAACAGGCCCATGATCCTGGAGCGTCCCTTCCTTAAAAATCCTTGCTTCCTAACCAAGACCTTTTCACCCACACTCCAACTCTTATTTTGGACCCAATTCTTGTCATCAAATCTGGCCTTGTATCTCTCTTGATGAGCCACTCTCTTAGACTGGAGGTTTTCCTTAAGGATAAGTTTGTTCACAACGTCTTTCATTCCACCAAGACTTAACCTTAACCACCCAGGGCTCAATTTATCAAGTGGCTTCCTGCCTCTCAACACAGAAAAAGGGGTGAGCGGCGTCACACAATTGGGCATATTGCGGTGAGCCCACCATGTCTCCCTAAGCATACACTTGAGGGAAGTCTTGGTTTACAATGCTCTCTGAGCACAACTTTTCAGTAATTTATTCATACTCTCTGCCAGGCCATTGGCCTGTGGAGAATGCAACGCTGTTCTGTAATGCTTGATAGATAGTTCCTTGAGAAAAGAACACATCTCATAGGATGCAAATTGCACACCATTGTCGGTGATGAGACACTTGGGTATGCCTTCTCTGGAAAATTCCTCAGAGCGAAACTCTATCACCGTCCTGGTGTTAACTAAAAGTACACACTTAGGGGCATATTCACAAGGACTTATCTCTGATTTATCTCCACCTTAACTCATCAAAAGTGGAGATAGATTTAACACCCCATTCACAAGCGGGTGCAAACTGCAGACATCGTCAGTATTCCCGCGACAACTGCCCCGAAATTTAACACCACGGTGGACACCACCAACTAACCCTAATGAGATGCAGAGTAGGCGTTCCCGTGCAAAAACACACGAAAAAACCACAACACCAATTTCACAACAAACTGCCAGATCTGCGATGCGAACCAAAAACAGGCGATAAACCGCGGTAGCACCAGGGATTTAACACCTGCCTTTTGCTGATGTTAAGCATGACGACTACCTGCAGCATGAAAGGGAGCCCAGCCAAGAGCCACACCCGAAGACCCACAGATGCCATGGAGACAATCATCATGCAGCTCCGAGACCCATGAGGGACACAACACCCACCCCCACCCACCCCAGGCCCGCCAGGACCCGTCCTGCCCCCCCCCCGGGAACACCACAGAGGCAGCGTACACAAAGACAGAGGACCCACCTGAAACGCACCTGCCACCCAGACCCAACGCCAGAGGAGGACATTGCCCACTACAGGCCCAAAAGTACAACCATCCCCCGCATCCTGACCCACATCCCCCACCTGCTGACTGTCCCAACCCAGCAGACTACCAACATCCCTCCGCAGACAAAGCTGCCGGCTGCGCAGCACATGATGGCCTCTGGTACCATCCAACCCACAACTGCCAGAGTCGGAGGAGTCACACAGCCAGCCCCATACAAGGTCATCACACCTGTCCTAGATGCCAACAACAGCCTGGTACCCCAGCACCTCCACTTCACCCACACTGCGCAGGAGCTGCTGGAGACCAAGCAAGGCCCCTACGCCATTGCTGGATTCCCTCACATGCCAGGGCCAATCAACTGCACACATGTACCCCTCGTGCCCCCTGCCGACACTGCACACAACTACCACAACAGAAAGCACACGCATATCATGAATGTGCAGGCAACAGTGGACTCCTCAACAATGTCGTGGCCAACTCCCCAGGCAGAGTGCATGATTCTCACATCTCCGGACAGTCCATCATCACCCAGCGCTCCCAGGATGGCACCCATGGAAATGCAGTGCCCGTTGGTAAGTCCAAAATGAACACACCACACACCTCCAGCCCACAGTCATGCAACTCACGACACCGACAATGGACACGCAGCACAACTACATTCAACATGACACACAACATGGCAACCGACCAGACACGACAACACGACTTCATCAGGAACTTGGCCTTGCCATGCCCACAACCCAGCCACGGCATGGCACCACAGACACACAATAGCAGGATGTGAGGAGAGGCATGGAGCAGGCATGTGCGAGAGCGGCAAGTGACTAAGTAATGTGAACCTACCCAATGCCAGATGTGGCGTGGAGATGCCGGACAGACCACAGCGTGCAAATCACGGAAATGGCCATGTGGAGATCAACTGCTGGTGCATGGAGTGTAGTGGCCAGTGGACGCTACCATGTCCCCACAGGCTGTGGGGCAGAACGCAGAAATGTTGCACGTTACGTCCCCCCCTGCATGCGCGGGCGGAGTGGGTTGGACCTGCGTACGCCAGGCCTATGTAGGGGTGTGAACAAAAAGCCTGTCGCACTGGGCATGGTTCTCATTCGGAATGGATAACGCGTCTGCCAGGGTGGCACCTCTCAGCCCACCTCGAGTCCGGCGCCGAGCGCGGCGGTGCCTGCGTCCCTGTGCGCCTGCTGTACCCCGGGCCGCTGGGCCCCAGACCTGTCATGCCTGCCCCAGCGCACCAACGAGGCTCCGCTCACCTGCCGACACCGGCGTGTGTCAAAGAGGGCCCAGCACGTGCCGGTGCAAGCTCCAGGCCACAGGCCCGCGACCTTTGCAGCCTCCGCAGACCATCGCTGGCCTCCACGGCGCAGGCCCACATTACTCCTTTTACATTTACATACTCCACCTGCATCCTCCTCGGCCCAGTGGGTCCCACATGTGGAACTGTGTCCTGAGTCATGAATGGCAGTGGCCCCAAGTCCGTGGCAGCGGCCACAGCACCAGACTCTCTTTGATCAGTGAGGCATAATTCTATATCGCAAGCCGGCGACACGTGGGGCCACTAACCCTGTTCAACGCATGCCGGCGACACGTGGTGCCACTAACCCTGTTCAACGCAAGCCGGTGACACGTGGTGCCACTAATCGTGTTCAACGCAAGCCGGCGACACGTGGTGCCACTAACCCTGTTCAACGCAAGCCGGCGACACGTGGTGCCACTAACCCTGTTCAACGCAAGCCGGCGACACATGGTGCCACTAACCCTGTTCAATGCAAGCCGGCGACACGTGGTGCCACTAACCCTGTTCAACGCAAGCCGGTGACACGTGGATGAGGGCACAGGCCTACACAGCGTCCCAGTGGGTCCCACATGTGGAACTGTGTCCTGAGTCATGAATGGCAGTGACCAGATGTCTACTGCAGGGGTGATATCTCTAAACTCCCTGCTATCAGTGGAGCAAACGAATGCATCACAAGCACACGACACGTGTCTGTGGGCTCGTGCTGACTGCTGCCCCCGGCCTACACTGCGGTCCAGTAGGCCCCACATCCAGCACCCAGTCGTGATTCATGGATGGCAGAGTCCATACCAGTGAACGCACGGAGAGGAGTAAGAGGAAGATGCGGTTCAGTCCGGATGAAAGCTGTATCCTCGTTACGGAGGTGACTGAACGCTAGCAACAACTGACCTGGTGCCACTACCCTGTGCAACGCAAGTCTGCGTCCCGTGATGCGCTGAACCTGAACTACGCAGGCCGGTGGGACCATCCAACGTAAGCCGGCGACACTCGGTGAATGGCCCCTGCTGGCTGCTGCCTCAGGCCTACACTGCGGTCCAGTAGGCCACACATGTGGAACTGTGTCCTGTGTAAGATATGGAGGAGTCCATGCCATGGGACACGCCTCATCGCAGGCGGCATCCCCTATCAGCACTGGTGCCACTAACTCTGTGTGCAATGACTCATGGGCACTCTCTGGTTGAACTTAGGTGGAGTCTGAGTCCATGGCCTGGGGGTTGTCCGTAATCTGGCTGGGACGGACTTGGTGTCCGACATGTGTTTGCTCCACTCATCTCCACCATGGTGACTGTTTCAGCGTGGTTCTGCCCTCAGCATCATGCCCTGGGGGTACACCTTCCACTGTCCACCGAGACACTCCGCGACAACCCCCCTAGTCATCTGCGGGAACCTGCTCTGCTCTCTTGACCCTTCCCCAGTGCACTGCAAGTCAGCGGCCCATGGCGGTAGGCCCATGCAGGATGCTGTGCATCCGGGGCCACTAACTCTGTGCAGCTCAGGTCATGGGTCCTTTACGGTTGAAAGGTTGTGTCCTTTACGATGTACACTGTTGTCAATTTCTGACTGCACCTGGCAGCCCTTGCCGGCTGGTGTGCACACACCCCACACACATCCAACACAGGTGTCACTAGATATGTGTGCCTGCTAATAAATATGGCCAGGCGCACGTGCCCGTAGCCATTCACACCATCTGAGCAAGTATGTCCGTGTGGTCATTGTGTCAGCATGATGGGCACTGGCCCTGCAACATCACAGTGTGCTGTCTTCAGGGGACGATACCATGTCACCTCAGCGTTGGCAGTGACCTTGGACATGTAGCTTCGCCCACCCCCCCTGCATGCACAAGCGGCGTGTGCTGGTCCGGCGTAGGTCAGGTCAGCGCAGGGGTGTGCTGATTCGGCAGGGGGAGCAGGTCGTGGCTCGGACCTGGCCTTGGGCAGGAAGTGCGGTAAGTGTGTCTCTGTGTTGGGGTGTTGTCGCCACCAGGGCCACAGTAGTCGATGTTGCAATGTAGCATGCACCAGGAGGGCAGGCCCGCACGGACGGGGAAATGTAGGAGCGCAAGACCGCTCGGGGTCTTGGCACATGCATGCCAAGTGTTATGTGTATCTGTCCTGCGGCTGCATGAGTCAGTTGCCTAGCCTCATTCGCAGCATGATCACAGCCAGCCATGGACTGTACACTTGTGTCTGCCCTGTCCGGAGCATTGGCCTACACTCACTTGGCCGCACACCTTCAAAGGCCAGCGTCACAGTGCTGGTGGCATGCCGCTGGACATGCGCGGACAGGCATTACAATGGTGTGCCGTAGGAGTGCACGTGATACAACCGCGCAGGGCACACAAGTGTGGGGGCTCGTGGGAGGGTGGAGCAGCTGTGAGGCAACGTAACACACAGTGAGGCCGCACATGTGCCACGTGCTGGGCATATCATCCATGATTCCCAGGGTCGCAGACATCCCACCACACCCACGGCAGGCCTCTGTAAGTCTCCTGAATGCATGCAGATGATGCAGTTACTGTAGGGATGAATGGTCCTTTGTCTGCACTATCTGGCGGTAGCATATCTGCAGCTCCTAGATGTGACTTGCATGTGCCCAGCACCCCCTTACAGATAGGATAGCATTTCCAGGCGACTCCCACACTACGCACTGCCAGACGTGAGGCCAACATGTACACATCCCACACGCAGAAGTCCTTGGTCGTAGTTTGCGTGCGTGACATGGCCTTCACTCGTACTCCCACCACACCCCAGGCCTGCACCCGTTGCACACAGACACTGCTCATTGCTCCGAGCTGTGGCATTTCATCCACAGGACTGGTGCAGGTCCTCACAGTGCCGCTTCAAGCAGAGCCACTGACGCAATGGCAGACCATGCCGGACACATGCTCTACTCCAGTCACGTGGACCTGTACCGTGCACGTCTGCTGCATGTACTGGGGGCACTGCCATTGGCAGTGCTGCGGATCAGTTACAGGCTGAGCTTCCCCATTGCCAACGTCACCTGCGTTCAGCCTGTGTTGCACTGTCACTAGTGCATATTCGAGTGGTCCATGGATGTCTGCCTCTCCAACGTAACGGTAGCTGACCTGAATTTCAACGTGTGTGCGCCCCCTGTTGGACCACTACCAGGAGTGTCACAGTGATGCCCGTTTATGGCATGCCTGGATGTTTGGCATGCATGCTGGGAACTGGACCTGGGAGATTGCAGGAGTCGTCGTGTGCAGTGACCACATTGAGCCGCTCCCTGATTGGGCTTACGTGCATATTGGGGCCAGGGGTTGGAGTGAGCACATCTGTCCGGGACAGCTGATGGGTTACGTCGCCGACATGTCAGATGTGGTGGACAACGATCTCGCATTGGAAATGTTGGCCTACGCTGCTGCACTCGCGTTCATGGACGAGTGACCAGGTACCTGCAGCCAGGACTGCATGTGACCCATTGCACATGTCCCGACGCCTGGTTGCATGTTGGGGATCTGGTCACATGTCCCTGGGAGACAGTGGACATGGCTGCATTGGCCTGGACTCCTGATCCATGCGCGGACAGCATACGCGGGTTGGCAATGACTTGTGTTGGTGATGGACTCCCCCGGGGTGGACATGGGCGCTTTCCAACGTTCCTCATTCAGACATGCTGCTGCATTGGTCTGCATGTAGTGGCACTTCCCTTGGCCGTACTGACACGCAAATGTTGATAATGTTTCCGCACGTTCACTTGTCTCCAACTGTGTTGAGTGTTTATTTGTATGCCAATGTGTGTGTCACGGCCTATCTGGGTCACTGCCTTACATGCATTGCTGCCCCATCAGGGCTGTGGGTTGGTACTTGTGCATTATCATGTCCCTGTTTCGTGGTTTGCCAGATGCGTATGGCCATTTACCAGCCACAAGCGGGTGCACTTGTCTCCTGTGTTCGGTTGTGCAGATGTTGGTGTTTGTTCCACATTGTGTCCGGTGTTGGGGTGCTCTGCTTCCTATGTGTGTGTGCTGCATTGTGTGTGAGATGTCCCTTCAGCTCAGATTTGGCTCACCCTTCTCCCTTTCAGGCAGTGTGGTTTTCACTTCTGTGCTTGTTCAGTGGTGTGATATTGCCGACTTGTGTGACTTGTGCTCTTGGTTGGTGTTGTTCCTCTTGGGCATGGTTTGTCTGCAGTTGTGCTGTGCTTAATTGTGCATGTGTGCCATTATGGCCATCTCCCACCGTACCTCCAATCCCTGGTGGTTCCTCTTCCTGTTGCTGTTATGTCTGTTGACTTTAAGCAGTTTCCGGGCCCCGAGTCCTGCCACCATCTCCAGACTGATGTGGTGGACACCATTTCCTCCATGTCATCCAGCTCCTGGTGTGGCGCTGGACTCCCACCTCTGGTGTGCATTGCTGCCTTGTGGTTGTTGGCGTGTTTGTGCTTGCTTGTGCGTTTCGCATCCTTCCAGCTGTTCTGGTTTTCTGCCATTGTCCTCCTCCGCTCTCGGGCTGCATTCACCTTGTCCACGATGGCCTGCCATGTCTGATGTTTTGTTGCCAATGGTGCTTGTGGGGTTGTGTGCTGGCTCCGACTGCCTCCATTGTGCTTCTCTGTTTTCTGATTCATTTGTCTTTCTTTTTCCTGCTTTGGTTGTGCTTATTTCCGCATGCCGTATATGTGTCGCGGGCCTTGCGCTGCTTATCGCTGCTTTCCTCCTCGCGAATGGGCTCACCACATGTTTTTTGGTGTTGGGGTTTGTGATTTTATCTCCGTCGAGGTGGTTGTATCGCGGACATTGGCCGCGGTTTCGGGAGACTATCGCATGGTACCGCCGTGTTGTGAATTCCAGGTTAACACGGGGTTATTTTCCTGTGATAGGCTGCGATGTGTAAAGTTGCGTTAACATTTTCTGGTGATATTTAGCACACGTTCTTGTGAATATCCCCCTTAGTTACTACCCATTTAGAGGTGCAATCAACCAACAACAACACATAACGTCCCTCATTACCCAAAAGTTCAAATGGGCCAGCAATATCCAATCCCAACTTGGACCAAGGCTCCACAGGAACCTCCACAGGTGACAACTCTTATCGCTGTTGGCACACTCCCAGCAGTTCTTTATCATCTCTTCAATCTGTTGCTCCATACCCGGCCACCAATACCATTCACGGACCCTTGCTTTGGTCAAGTTCCTGCCAAGATGTCCTTAATGCGCTAGATTAATAAGCTTGTTCCACAACCCATGAGGCTGTATTACTCTTTGTCCCCATAGCAGCTTTTCCTCAATTATACACAATTGATCTTTCACATTCAAGAAACACTTCAATGAATCTGGCACATCTCTGTCAACTGGCCAACGCCTCACAACTAATTCTTTAAGTTCCTCCCAGACCTTGTCCTCTCTGCATGCCTTAGACCACTTGTCAGCATCAACTGCCGACTCACACACCCCTTCAACGAAAGAGCCTTCCACTTCTCCAGCACACTGATTCAAAGGCATCCTAGATAGACAATCCTCCAGTAGGCTTTTTGAACCCAGCACATATTTCACATTGAAGTTAAATTCAGTCAATCCTTCCATCCACCTTTTGATTCGTGGAGATAAATCCTCTGCGTCCCTACACTTAAAAATCTGATACAGCGGCCGATGATCTGTTCTGACAAGCACAGGTATACCCCACAGAAAGAACTTGAAATGGTGGATTGCCCAAAACACAGCCAGTGCTTCATGCTCCACCACAGAATACCATTCTTCAGCTCCACGCAGTGAACGATAAGCAAACGCCACAATCTTTGACTCCCCATCAACAACTTGGGACAGAACTGCCCCCAAACCACTCATACTGGCACCTGTCGTCAGCACCGTCTTTTTGCACGCATCAAAATGCCCAAGGGTAGGCATCTTCCCTATAATATCCTTGATACTATTAAAAGCAAAAGTGCACTCCTCCGACCACACAAACTTTGCATTCTTCTTCAACAATGACCTGAGAGGTAATGACAATCCAGCAGAATTAGGGACAAATTTTTAACAAAATTCTGCTTGTCCCAGAAAGGATCGCACTTGATCCTTATTCTCTGGCATGGGTGCTTTCACAATGTTCTCAGCCAAATACTATTTGGGACTAATTCCTTCTCCTGAAATTGTATGTCCAAGATAACTCACTGAAGTTACACGAAACTTGCACTTTTTTTCTTGATCACTAATCCAGCATCTTGCAAGCGAGTTAAGACTCCCCACAACTGTTTGTCATGCTCTTGTAGATCTTTACCGTAAACCAAAATGTCGTCCTGGAAAATAAGTACTTTGCATAGTCCTTCCAACACTTTGCTCATGGCTCTTTGGAAACAAGCAGCTGCAGATGTTAATCCGAATGGCATGCGAATGAATCTGAAAGCACCCACAGGAGTCACAAATGATGTAAGAGGCCTAGAATCCGGATGCAATAAAACCTGGTGGTAAGTGGAGGACAAGTCCATCACCCTGAAGAACTTTGCACCCTTTATTAGAGCTAAAGTCTCTGATATATTTGGCAGAGTATGTCTGTCTACCCAGATGTGCCTATTTAGTCCCCTCAAATACACACCCATCCTAACATTTTTCCCTCCATCCTTGGGTGCCAAAACAATTGGAGCCAACCATTCAGAACACTCAATCTCCTCAATAACACCAGCCTCCAACAATTTCTTGATCTCCCGCTCCAACGACTCCATCATTAAATGTGGCACCTTCCTTACTTTGGCCACAAAAGGCTGGGCTCCATGTTTTAAGACAATTTTGTGTTTGAAGTTCCTCAACAAACCCAGGTTTTCACTAAAGACTTTGGGAAATTGAGAACTCACATCATCAGGTGGTTGATTTGTGGACAGCAGCAACACTCCTCTCTTCGCAACACAGACATTCCCCACCGTCTCCTTGTCCATAAATTGTATCTTCATTACTGCGTACCCCAGTACATCAATCTTCAACCCACCATACCCCACTGGGCTGATATCTGGTGGAGACAACTCAATTTCTTCTGTACCAAACAGGGTTTCCCAATTCTAATCACCCACCATAGTATAAGGTGATCCAGAATCAGCCAAGACTGACAACTGTTTTACTCCAACCATGATTTCACACTCAGGCATCTCCAATTTGTCACCATCAATTACACCATCCTCTCTCACACTCAAAACAAACTTACTTTCCTCCTCTAGACAATGCACAACCTGACTCATGGCACTGCAACACACTCGAGCATAGTGTCCTTTCTTACCACAATGCACATGGCAAATCTTGCAAAACACCTTGGACTATTAGACAAATGTCCTTCACTCCCACATCTGAAGCACTTTAACCCACTGGTGGTGCGCCCAACATTTGAATGCTCATTTCCAAAAGATTTCTTATGCACTTCACCACCACTTTGTTTCTTTACTTCACTTCCCTTATGACCTTCTTTCTTTATTTCATGTACAACAGTCTCATCATATGCCAGACCATTGTTTTTGTTATCCCTCATCTCACGTACCCACATGTTTGTGTTCTTCAAACCCTCCACAATAGCTATGGTTTCTTTTAGATCTGGATTTTAAGCAAAGAGCTTTTGCTGAACTCTGACATCATTGGTGCATCTGACTATCTGGTCCCTCACTAATGAATCAGTGAGTTGCTCAAACTCACAAGTGCGTACTACTGTTTTTAGGGTTGCAACATAACTTCCAATTTTCTCTTGCTTACCCTAGACCCTCGTGAAGAACTTGTGTCGTTCTAACACAACATACATTTTTGCTCCAAAATGCCTTTCCAACATCATAACAGACATATCAAAAACATTGTCTGGTTCACCTTCACCACACCACAAGACAATTTCTTCCAGACTTTCATATAGATGTCTACCTTCAATCCCTAAATTATGTAAAAGAACTGCTTGTTTTCTGAGGGCTGAGAATTTCTCACCACCAATAGCACGTAAGTAGGAATCAAATAAGAGTTTCCATCTGGGATCACTCTTATCAGAGAGAAACTGTGGTGGCTGGAACATGCTAGATGATGCCATATTGGGTAGGATTAGTAATGTTTTTAGACAAGGAAAAAGAGAAAAACAAGGAAGAAAAGAAAAGATTTTAAAAAGTATACATATGCTGTATGTATGGAAGATTTTTTTTTTTTTATACTGCAATTATAACAACACCACCATAACACCAATATCATGCAACCAATATCCACCAAGAATTATAGTGGCTCAAAATACAAGAATACGGGGGCGTGGCCAACCAAGATGGCCGTGTGGTCGTAATCCACAACGGCTCCATCGCCGAGGCCACACTATACTTATTTTCTGCAGATAAACCGGCATGATTATTGCGGATCCTTACCGCGAAATCGGAGGGAGTGAGGCAGCGTACCTGCACCGGAGAAAAGGTGAAGTTTAAGAGTGGATGCAGGCAGACTTCATAAGGGCCGGGAGGAGCCGATGCTGGACCGCGCAGTGAGTGGAGAGCGAGACGCGGGAGGGCGGACGAGCCAGACGTGCCGTGGTGAGAATCTATGGGGTTCCGCTGCAGGTCCTGAGCGCAGACACCCCATGAGGAGCCACAGACGAAGAGTGTATCTCCGGAGAAGGTACCGATGGGCTGTCAATGAGGGACGTGGGGCGCGACTGAGCAAATGGCGCCAATTCTGAAGCCATGAATGAAGCGCCCAGCGAACGGAGATCCTTAATACCCTGGGTGTGTGGCGGCTGCAACAGAGACTGCAATGAGTCTGGGGTCGACACCTCTGCAATCACCACGAAGCTCAGCAACAAGGTCTGAGAGCACTACAAACTCCTTGAGACTTCTATAATACAGACGCTGAGTAGTGCTCGTGCAACGTAGGCAAAGAGATCAGAGTACCCTGGCACCAAGGGAGAAAAGCCCTACTGCGAGTGGAGGAAACAAATTCCAACATAGATACCAACGCACACTCCCTAACCTACAATTCTATTCTCCTCCAGTGCCCCAGGTGAGGGGACGCACGACACCCAAAAGACTTGCTCCATTATAGGCTTCATCTATGCCGCCGAAAAAACAGCCAAACAACAAAGTCTCCTCCTACTTAGCCCCTTCCAACAGCAAAGACGTGCAGGCGACAATATCGGAAGTACATAACATGGCACTCTCTAAGGAAGATCTCCTGGCGTCTTTGAGAGAATTCAAGCACGAACTACGAGAAGAGCTAAAAGATGACATGGTGCAATCCATGGATTCACTACGAGCGGATCTCGGTGGCAGACTCACTAGCCTACAGCAAGATGTGGACTCGGTGGGGGCTAGAGTGATGGATGCTGAGGCTACTATAATAAACCTCGAACAGAAGACGCAACAACTGACGTCTACTATGCAGGATCTCCACAACCAACTACAAAATGTGCTTCTAAAGAACGAGGATCTCGAAAACAGATCTGGCCGGGACAACATACGGATTCGTAATCTGGAGGAGGGGGCAGTAGGATCGGACTTGGAGGCCTTCATCACGGGCCTGTTCACCGAAGCGTTGGGGCCCACAAAGATAAAAATTTAAATAGAGAGAGTCCACAGAGTGGGACGCCCCAATCAGGGAGAAACTCGCAGACCACGGGACATCCTAGCGAAACTACACTCTTTACAGACTAAAGAGGCCATACTACAAGCCTCAAGGAAATTAGAGACTCTGCAATTCCAAGGTCATTCGTGTTAATTGTTCCAGGATATAGCCCCAGCAACTCTGGCCTGACGCCAACACCTCAGACCGGTCACGGATAAACTCAGAAGAGACAACATTAGATACCGGTGGTCCTATCCCTTCGGTATAGGTTTCGAATATCACAATAAAACACACCACATAACAGATGTTAACGAGGCTTTTAGGGTACTGGGCATACCGATACCGGAGACCACCATGGAGACAAGTGGGGAGGAGCAACAGGAGGGCCCCTCGCAAAGATTGGAGAAGGGAGGCCGCTGGCAGACCCGCTGCCTACCCAAAGCCCAGAAGAAGCTCGTTACTGTTGAAGCCCCCTGAAGACCTCGACCCCATTTCACAAAAGTGAGCCATGCGTGGCAATTAAGGCAGCAACATCTGTGCATATCTCCAACAGGTTGGACTTGTAACATCTCGTTACAACCTAAGCAGCTAAAACTGATTACCGCGAGTAATTGAAGGAGCACGGACCGGTACAAGGGTACATATAGCAACAAATCATTCACAAGCTCCCAAACGGAGAAGGAGAGCTAGACTTTGGATACGGAGCTGCCAAATAGGCCTCGGCGACGAACTTTGGTCCAATTCGCCCTAAGTGATGGATGGACACCACAAAGAAGACCTAGATGAGGGACGGAATGTCCCACCATGCTTACTAACCCAGTTCTTGACTAGACTTTTATTTTATATTTTTACAAACTTTATCGTTCCCCCTTTTTTTCCTCTTTTTTATGTTGTGTGAGGGGTTCGAAGTGGTAAGAGTAATGTCACTAGCGTTCAGCGGGCTCATGCGCAGGAGCTCTGGTTGGCTAGCGGTCCCAGCAGGGTGTGGATGGAAGGGAGGCCCTTGAGAGGGATAGTGACAAGAGAATCGCGGAGTAGGGAGGGTACAGGGAGCGGAGCAACGCAGTTCACTGAGTTAGGATGTAATGTAATGTAATGCAAGGGCTATTTATAGAGCGCACTGTAACCCGCCGGGTATCCTGGCGAGTTACAGTGGATGGTAGTCACAACACTATCATGGAATGTGACAGGGATGAATGCCCCATCTAAACGGCAAAAGATTTGGAAATATCTAAACGATCAACATTTTGACGTAGTGGCGCTCCAGGAGACCCACCTCAAGAGATCAGAAGACCACAGAATTAAACACAAAGCCTTCCCCCTAGTTTATAAATCCTTCGCCAACTCCAAAAATAACGGAGTAGCACTTCTCTTTCATTCCTCTCTCAAATTCCAACCAATTGACTACAAAACTGACAAGGAAGGCCGGGTGGTGCTGGTGAAGGGCCGCATCTGGGGACGTCTCTGCACTTTTGCGGGGCTATATGCACCAAACGCGAACCAAGCCACTTTTTTTCACAATGTGCTGACTCTCTTGGGGGATTTTGCAGAGGGTGACATCGTCCTGATGGGAGATTTTAATTTGACATGGCACTCCGGGAAGGACAGTACCCACCCACATAGGGCTCACACAGGTAGCTTTCCTAAATCTATGAAACAAGCTATTCGTGACTTGGGCCTCCAAGATTGTTGGAGAGAAGCACACCCAGACGATAATGACTACACATATTTCTCACATGTCCATCGCACGTATTCAAGACTTGACTATATCTTTCTGAGCCAAACAATTAACAAACTAGTCCAGGAAGCAAGTATACACCCCATCATCATCTCTGACCATGCCCCAGTATCGGTTGTACTAGATTGGCGGAGGCCTCAACCGAAGTTCAAACGATGGTTCTTCCCGAATGCCATAGCCCGAGACAAAACACTCCGTGACACCCTACGTACCGTGATAAGGGATTTATTTCAGTTAAATGACCCCCAGGACACATCCCCAATGAACAACTGGGACGCTTTTAAAGCTGTGATTAGGGGCCAATGCATTACGTTAATGGCAGCACTTAACAAGGAGAGGACAACAGAAAGACTAAATTTAGAAGGGGAACTGAAAATACTAGAAAGGACACACAAAGCCAATCCCACCTTTGCAACACAACGAAAGGTCACAGCCCTAAAGGGTAAATTGCAGGCGATATACGCCAATAGAGCAGAATTAACTCTGCTGAAACTTAAACAGACCTCCTATGCACAACACAATAAAGTTGGGGCGCACCTCGCTCGCCAATTAAGAATAAAGAGAGAAAGGGAATTTATTGGGGACATTCACACACCCTCGGGCTTGCTGACACATGACGACTCGGACAAGGCACAGGCATTCAGGGATTTTTATAACACACTAAACACGGCTGACCCACTAGATTCCCAGATACAATCCACTTACCTAGACACTGTGAAGCTCCCACAGGTTACACAGACCCAGAACGAATGACATGGGGACATTATCACGGAAGAGGAAGTACAAAAAGCAATAAAATCTCTCAAATTACATAAATCCCGGGACCTGGCGGACTGACGACACAGTTCTACAAAACGTACAGTATAGAACTTATACCCCAGCTCACAGCTCTCTTCAATCACATGGCGACTGCTGCACAGACATCCCATACTATGAGTGAACTGTGACTGTGATCCCCAAACCCGGGAAAGACTTAAAACAGTGCGGATCGTACCGCCCTATAGCACTACTTAATCTGGACGCTAAATTATACTCAAAAATATTAGCTACCCGTCTAGAAAATTTGCTGCCAGGATTGATCCACCCGGATCAATCGGGATTCATTAAGGGGAGACAAACACATGATAATGTGCGCAGAGTGAAACATCTCATAGAAAAAGCTAATAAGCGCCAGATACCTGCTGTCCTTCTCGGCTTAGATGCCGAGAAGGCATTTGACCGAGTAAACTTGAGTTTTCTCTTCCAGAAACTTCAAAGATTCGGCTTTTGCAGCACATTTATTAATATGGTCAAAGCTAACTTTGCGACTCCCAGTGCTAGAGTGTTAGTCAACGGCATGGCTTCTGACTCCTTCCGCTTGGGACGGGAAATGAGGCAGGGGTGCCCCCTGTCCCCACTTCTTTTTGCGCTCAGTATTGAGCCGTTAGCCACCCGACTTAGAGACAATCGAGGGATATGGGGAATACCGTTTGGCTCTGACGAACACAAACTATCGATGTTCGCAGACGATATCCTACTAACCATCACAGATCCACGTCAATCCATCATAGAAATACGTGAGGAACTAGAAAGATTCGAGATAGTAGCAAGCTTCCGCATTAATCTTAATAAATCTTAATAAATCCTTCCTCCTTAACTTAACGCTCCCGGAGGCGGAGATGAGTGAATTGGTGGCCTCAACTTCCTTTCAATGGGCCAAGAAAGATTTAACGTATCTGGGAATAAAACTAACTCCAAAAATCTCAGGACTATTTCCCGCCAACTACCCACCACTCCTATGTCAGCTACGAACGGACCTGAAGAGGTGGGCGTCCCTTTACCTCTCCTGGCTAGGCAGAATACATGCAGTGAAAATGGTAATCCTGCCGAAATTTCTCCATCTATTTCAAAGTCTCCCAATACCACTGGAAAGAGACTTTTTACATGAGGCCCATACTTTACTGAGGAAATTCATCTGGCAAAACAAGAGACCGAGACTGCCGTTTCAGGTTCTTAGGAAACCTATCGACGAGGGAGAGCTAGCGATGCCGGATCTGGACCTCTATTACAAAGCGGCCCAACTCCGAGTACTGGTAGAATGGTCTCAACGTGAGTCAGAAAAACACTGGCTACACATGGACTAAGCAATTGTGGGTAGAGTAATTTGGGACATGCTTTGGAAGCCGAAAGGGGAAAGACCAGCGAACGCTTACATTAGCACACCTACTAAGACAACACTTAAAGTGTGGGACGATATAGTGAAGCAGACTCAATGGACCATGTTCCCTTCACCATTTACACCCATTCACTACAATCCTGCCTTTCCACCGGCACTACAGCCAGGACCTTTCGACGCATGGCGGGAGGGCGGATGCCTCAAAGTGACGGACATTTTCCACAACTGGGACATTCTTACGTTTGCTAACTGTCAGAGGGAATTCCAATTAGCTAACACAGAGTATTTCCGTCATCTCCAGCTGTGCCACTGGGTCCTCCAACCCGAGATCAGAGAGGGGGCTACCAGAGATCTCACATCGTTAGAACGCTATCTGAAAAGTGCCAGCTTGGTGAAGGGGGAGATCTCTTTTTTGTACTCTCTATTATTGCACACACTGCTGTCAAGGCGGCCACGGTATCTGGAGTTTTGGGAGCGCCCCCTGGGCCATGATATCTCGGACACCCAGTGGAAAGGCCTATGGAAGGATATAAAATGACACTGTCACTCCCTCAACCAACGTGAAGCACACTACAAGATTATGTTTGACTGGTACTTATATCCGGAAAAACTGAAGAAAATATTTCCTAACACTTCGGAGCTTTGTTGGAGAGGCTGTGGCCTACTGGGTGATTTTCGCCATATATGGTGGGATTGTCTGTCCATACGCCCCTTTTGGGCAGAAATCTTAGCTCAAATTAAAGAGATATTAGGTTATCCTATACCAGACTCCCTAGACTACACTCTGCTAGGCCTGAGAGACCCATCCCTGAAACACCAAACTAAAGCAGACCAAGCAATCATATGGCTCTGCCTAGGAGCGGCCAAGACGGCGATAGCTGCCGCCTGGAAAAAGAAAGACCCTCCAGCCATAACCCGATGGCACGCACGGTTATGGCAGGCTTTAACTATGAAACGCATGAGTGACATTTACAGGGATGCATTCAAAAATTTCGAATTTGTATGGGGCCCATTGGTGGAATTTTTGTCCAGAGGTCTTCCGCTGACCTCCTGCCCCACAAGAGTCAGGGCGCTCCACTTATTTCAATTTTAACTTGCCCCCTGCATGCACTCGCAACAACCGCAAACCGCAACTAGACATCCCGGACCCCAGATTCCCCGCACAATCCTAAGTCGTCATTTTACCCCAGTATGATTTACTGGTACCCTATTTTCCCATTATAGCATGTTCCTGGATCCCACTGCCCTCACTGCCATCACAGGAGAAATATAGAAGTCGTATCCCATTGGGATCAGAGCAGGGGAGGGAGGTGGCCTTGAGCAAAATACTAAAGAATAAACAGAGTGGGTATGTTTTTGTTATTGTTATCCTCTTTCTCTGTTGTATCATTTGATCATATGATGTGCAGGTAATACATAACGTTAGAAATACATGAGACAAGAATCGGTGTACGTGACAGACTCTGTAACCGATAATAGCTAACAGAAAGAGATAACCGATTGTATAAAAGAAGATGTACTACTTTGCTTGTTGATTGATACTTTGCAAACGCTCAATAAAAACAAGTTTGACAAAATACAATAATACCAAACCCTTTAAAGTCAACACTGCACTGGTTGAAGTGATACACCTTGAAGATAATCCAATGTAAATTCCTTAGATAAGGAGGTGTGTGCATCACCGCGCTGCTAGAGCTGCTCTCTGTTGAAATTATGGTGTGGGCATCACTGCACGCGCACTGTACCTGCGGATGTAACTGTAACTGCGCATACTCGTGTGAAACTAATTGCATGAATAGGTTGTGCACATCAGCGCGCATGCACCAGAGTCAGACGCTTGATTGAATGCGTCAAAACAATTGAAACCAACTTTGCGCATGCTCCATGACCCAGAAAGGCCAGTGATGATTCCGCATCTCGACAGAAACCTCGGACAACTCCTCAGCCAGCCAAACAGCAGAGGACTCCATCGATCACAAAGGACTGCAACGTCAGTGGATC
Organism: Calotriton arnoldi; assembly: GCA_963921515.1. Taxonomy (NCBI): domain Eukaryota; kingdom Metazoa; phylum Chordata; class Amphibia; order Caudata; family Salamandridae; genus Calotriton; species Calotriton arnoldi. The sequence continues at coordinate 25,323 of CAWUFW010019846.1, forward strand.
GCAGGAAACTACAGCGCCGGTAGCACACACGCCTCGCACGCGAACCTGTTCTACTGTCACGTCATGGGAATCACAACAGAGTTCTGTAAGTAGATGCGCATCAATAGAATGCCTGTAGTCACGCCCTGTACGGTAATTTGAATGAAAGCAATGTAGGTAATGGTCAGTTAGACAAAGTAAATCACCCTTTAAGTTTGAGGAGACATAGGCAAAGGGGGGTTCTCCAATAGTGAACTGTACTCACGGCGCTGACCACTCCTCAATTTTATGTAGTCGTCTGTAGGCCAATCTTCTCACAAAAACTAGTATTGAAAATCCGCAGGTTTATAGGGAAACCAGTGGTCCACATATACCTGTCCCCATCAGGCGGTAGTTGCCAATGTTAAGTTATAGATACAACACGTCCACGAAATGCATTTCCAAGTATTTGTTCAGTAAGGTCAAGCAAGACCACCAGTCCAAAAGCAGCTCAGCCTCCAACTGTCACCACAATCCCCCCAGCATTCCTCCAGCCTCAGCCAGCTAATTATTGTGACACTGATCACCACTGGGATCTACAGGTTGCTCAGCGACTGAGCCAAAGGTCAGATGTGCAGGATCCAGACACTGGGCAAGTGGACCATGAGAACAGTCCACAACACTCCCCTTTCCCGAAGCCAGGCCGCTACCGGGCAAAAGACTTTGGTGAAGTACAAAGGAGCCAAAGAGAGAGCGAACGGGAGACTGCAGAACTGCCAAAGCTTGCCCTTCTAAGTAAATTGGAGGAATTTTCTAAATTGGAGCAGTCAAGTATGCATCCTTGAGACACAGTCTTGTTAGCCAATCCCCTTTCCTCAGAACGTCCCTTAAAAGGTAAACCCTTTCCGTTTTGAAATGGTGGTAGGCCACTTACTCGTTTAGATCCTTCAAGTTTATCACTGGCCTCAAACTCTTGTCCTTCTTCTCTAACAGAAAAATATTGCTGACAAAACCTGACACAGGGTTCTTCCCTCTCGAATTGCCCCTTTGGCCAGTAGATCCTCTACCTCCTGTGATACCAGTCTCAAGTCCTCCTCCGAGAACATCATTTCCCGAAGTATCCTTACCTGAACCAGGGTATCTACAAACTCGAGCTTGTACCCCCTGACTGTGTCCAGAACCCAAGGGTCCTGAGTCACCAAACTCCAATTCCCACAAAATTGGGCCAGTCTCTCACCTTTATAGGGGTACCTGAAAGGTTTTTCAAAACTCTTACCTGCAGAGAAGCCTCTCTGCTTCCAGTCACCTCTGAAGGATCTCCCACAGAATCTCTGCTTCTGGGGATAAAAGCTTTGGTGGGGACCAAAGCTTGTTTGTGAAAATCTTGCGCCTCAGCCCACGATGGGTCTTGTTGAAGCCTGACTAAGGCCGAGAAACCAACTCCTCGGTCTCCCGGGCCCTGCTGAAAACGTCATTTTGGAACACCCTCTTGATGTCCTTTTGGGGCTTCTAGATGGTGCTAAATACTCCCACATACTTGGCCGTGTCCCTGATGAAGTTGTCACCAAAGAGGAGCCCCTGAGAAGGAGGGCCCCCTTCCTTGTAGGCCAATTCGACCAGCTTAGGGTCGATTTTGAGGAGGATGTTCTTCCTCCTTTCATTTGAGAGCGCAGTATTTGAGTACCCCAGGGGATAGAGGGCCCTTTGGGCCCATTGGCGCAGCTCCTTAGGGTCAATAAGGGTGAGATAGGCTACCTCAGCCATTTAAAAGAATCTTGGTTAGAGGGCCACATATGTCAAGCAGATGATCGTGGCAAGACTTCAAACCCTTATCAAGCCCTTTCCTGGTATTTGTACCGCCCTTAGGAATGAATGCCACCACTTTGGCATCTAGATCCGGGGTCATTGCAACTTTGTCTGGGTGGGAGGGGTGGGGGCATTCCAATCTCAATTGAGACCTTACCTTCTTTGTGATCTCTCTCCTAAGCCAGAAGGAGATGTACTCAGCAATGTGCTGAGAAGGTGCTCACTCGGGGGACAAGGGGTGTTTGATAAGGAGGGAATCAAACATATCTTCCCCACAAGTGTCAACAATGCCCATCTTGGAACCTGATGCCATACATGCCTCTTCAGACATTCCCATCCTTCTGACCTCCATGTCATCACTGTCAGTATCAAAATCACAGGAGAGGTCAATCTCGGGCTCAACAGCCTCATCACTATCAATGGAGACAGGAATTTCTGGGCCTCTTTCTTCCCTGTAGCACCCAAAGCACCACTCTTGTCACCGCCTACAATGCATGATAAATCCTCTCTGGTTGGTCTGGATTTTTTTGCCCCCTTAGGTAGGCTTCCCATTGAAGCCCTCTTCCTCAGGACCTTAACTGCCCCATCTGAACCTTCAGGCTGCCCTGCTCCTGCAGCAGACCAACCCTTCTTGGAGAATGCTTCTAATTTTGTATTTATGTTCTCATCCAGGGACCCCATCACCTTCTCGAGGGCCCTGTTAATTAAACCCTCTAATTTGTCTTCCATTCTATCTCCCAAGGGCTCCACAGACATGCTTGTGTTGTGAAAACAAACAGGGGAGTTAAAATGAGCAAAGTGGCAACAAGCAAGGAGTTTGCGCTCTTAAAAGAGTCAAAGTGATAGGCAGCTCAGAAATCAGCTTTGCACCACAAAACAAATGAACTAGAACTGGAGAGAGGGTGTGGCCTAACGGCTAGGGCGGTCGACCTCAAATCTGGGGAACCGGGTTCGAATCTCGGCAACGACGCTCAACATCCTGTGATTCTGGGCAAATCACTTAATCTCCCCGTGCCTAACAAAAATGAATTTGTCCTTGTGTAACTCAAATGGTGCTCATGTAAAGCGCTCTGATACTTGATACCGTCGGGTCAAGTTTGTGCTATTTAAAAATTCGGCAAAAAAAACTGCCCCAATGCGAGCTCTGCAGTGACCAGCAGGTTAAAATGGCTGCTGTATTAATTTAAATGAGGGTTCCCCAATGCGCTACAATGGCGGCGGGCATGTACACAGCCTGCGTAGCCAGGCGTAAGGGGCTTTTCCTCTAATATCTATGAGGACTAGCGGGAAGGTTTACACGCATGCTGGTAATTATAAGCCACTGTCCTTTTAAAAAAAATACTTTGAAAAGCAGGCGGTGCGGTCTCAGTGAGCAGCACCATGGAAATGAACAAGCGAGGGTGTAGGAGGAGGGACATGCTCCACCGCGCTCTCCCAGGCACCAGACTCTGCCGTCCACTGAAGGGAGACGGGTGGCAGGCGTAGCAGGCGCGCGTCTGTTGCCTGGCAACGTGAAAGCTGAACCGGCAACAGAGTGCATAGGCGGTCACCCGACTGCAGAGGCGTCTGCTACCATGGGAACAGTAACACCGAGCAGGCTTTCAAAAGAAAGACGACCCGCTGCGGGGCAACTTTTTGGCTTGGAATAAGCCGGAAAAAGGCCTGTCGGCAGCAGGGCCCGCAATAACACAGGGAAAACACACAACACCACTCTGGGAAACTCTGGGGACTTGAAAAAAGTGTCCAAACAAAAAGATAATTTTGTTATGAAATGCAGTAAAATGCAGAAAAGAGATCAAGGCAGTGTCCCCAACAGGGAAGGGGGAAACAATGAAAGACAAGAGTAGCAGAAAGATTTTAAACAAGTATAAGGAATCTAAAGTAGTAATTATCTTGTGAGCAGCACCAACAAATAAGGAAGATTACTGCATGTGATGGAGCATTATACCTTGTTAGAATGTTCTTGAAGTTCTATATTCTTCAATTGTTGCTGCTGTGAGCAGGCAACAAAGGAGATTTGCATAATGTTAGCCTCCGTGTCTTCACATAAAATCATTGACCCACTTTAAGATTTCTGACCAATTGCCCTTGTTATACTGTGTTGTTTCAGAAGCACTATAATCCTTTGGAACCAAGTGTTTGTCCATTTGTTCATTTTAATTAACACCAGTCTCTGCACGCTTTGAAGTGAGAGACTGGTCCTCCTGACTGCACTGAAAACATGATCCAAAGAAACACTGGCTATCGAACATGCAAGATACTTTCTTGAAAACCTGCGGAACTCTGGCCACTGTGCCCTCTTCCCAATACAAGAGGTCAATTGGTCCGGATTCAGAGACACCTCTATTGGGTCATCCAGATAGTCTTGGACCAACTTCTGAATTTTCGTTGGTGCTGCCAATTGCTGTGCAAGTGCCTCTGCACTTGACTTAAGTCCTACTGAATGAAACCAATCCAATGCAGAGGTTGTCGGTGAACTTGAAGAAGTTGTTGCTGTGGGTTTCGAAGTAGCTAACAATGGTGTTGGTCCTGCTGCAGAGACTGTGAGCCAACAGCACTGCCCTCGTTGGAGGTTGAAGGCTGCACTTCAGAGCTTCTGCCTCAGCCTCAAATTTGCAGTCATTCTTCTTCTAGATCAGTTGCTTTTATGATGATCCAAGTCTTGTAAACTGAGACATCCGCTTCCTGATTGACACTGGTGAATGTTTGCTCCACCTTTTTCAATTGATCTTGTAGCAGATGCAACAATGGGATTGATTGGCTCATGGCACTGTCTTCCTTGCTGACTTCCCATGTCATAATCTCGAAAGGAAGTGGCATTTGTATCAGGAACTCCATTTGTCCACCTACATTGTCAGGACTTTGGCAGTTGCATCCCTTCTCCTTTGAAATAACTTAATCGTGTATAGACTTGTAGTGCTCAAACAGACATTCCAGCATGTAGTAGGTTGAGTTCCAATGTGTTGGTACCTCCTGCGTGAAGGCTTTTGCAGGTAGTTTATTTGCATGCTGAAGGATCCTCAACTGCTTCCGGGCTTTGAATTAATGACTGAAATGAGTACATATTCTTCAGCAGGTGAGCAGTATGTACTGACAACCTTTCCTTTCTTTGTAAGTCCTGCACAATTAGGTTGATGCAATTCACTAAATGCAGGACTCTGAAATATCCACTGTCAGCCATGGCTTTCACTATATTACTGCATTTGTCAGTCGCAACAAATCCTATTGTGAGACCTCTGGGTTTTAGCCATTGCAAGACATTGGTATTAAACTCTTCCAAGATGTGGGTGGCTGTATGTGATTTCTCCATGGCGAAACTGTTGCATGCTGCCAACTACACTGAAAAGCATAATTCACAGTGAGACCAGCAGCTACCATTTGCAAACTCCCTGGAAAGAGACCAAGTGTGCAGTGATGCACATGTAATCTGTTACTTGACAACTGGTCCACATGTCCATTGTGAGGTGGATGGACTGAACAGCACTCTGCTTCATAGCGTTAGGAACCAATTGTAGCGCTTTATGATGCAGAGCTGCAACAGACACTCTGACAAAATAGCTCCAGGAAGCCCACTCCTTTCACAAAAGAGAAATGGAGGAGGCAAAGTGCTAACATTTTAGCCAGCTTCCCAATGTATAAATGGGCTTTTCATGATTCTGCTGATACATTTACTCCTTGGTGAACATAGCCTTAACAGTAGGCTATTTTAAGGTACTACTGCCATGAGTAAACTACAGGTACCAGCAGTAGACAGGCTGCCTGGGCTCTTTGGGGTGGAAGTTGATATATCCCACTGTGCTTTGTGCCAGGCAGAGGTTTCTGCGGGGGGAGGATTGTATACTATAGGGGAGGCTTACAAGCCTCCTTTGCATGATGCTGCTGCTGTCATCTTCTTCCTCCTCCTGACATCCTTCTTATATCACTTCAGCTGCTGGTCCTCTCTCACCACCAGCAAGGTGGCCTTGTGTGGTTTGATACATCAAATGTGAGGGTTGTGTCACTTTTGCACCCAGTTGCATGGTGAAAAAGGGAAGCAACGCCTAAAATATATCCAAGGCTTAGTGCAGCACAACATCACAGTAAAATGGTAAACAAATCTGTATAAAATATAAAAAAACACAAAAAGTGGAGAAAATGTATATTTAACCTTAAGCTTCCACCATCAAAAAAGTGAAAACCTTTCCCCTTCAAAAAAGTTAATCCCACATGGGCCCCTCCACTCCAGCCCAAACTCCAGGCCCACCCACCAACAAAGATACAAAATGAAAAATACCCAAAAACGAACAAAAATACTGGTGCATGCTCACCAAACAATGTTTTCCAAAATGCTACATTCAACTTTCATGATTTCTCCCAAATCCTTAAGATTTAAAAGATACAGCAGGATTTCAGACAAAGAGAGTGATGCTTTCCCTCAAAAATCCAAATAAAAAGTGATCAAGTGCTGGAAAAAGCAGAAGGAAAAACATAAGGACAGGAAGAGGAAGTTGCTACTGTATGTACAGTAGTCTCTCAGTCTCTATAGCACATCCTTCCTGTTTAAAATAAAAAAAGCCTTTTGCACTAACAAAATACTCCAACTGTCCATTCCAGTAAAATACCATCAAAAATACATTTCCCGCATTAAATTACTGTCACTCACATTCAAAACAACTGCTGAACATTCTGATCACGATCACCATAAGTTGAACGCAAGTCTTTGCACTCCTGTGTTGTTTCTCGCTGTCCGATTTTATGTGTTGTAGCGTCATGGCGATAGAATGGGTAATTCCACGTCACAAAAGTAAGGCCAAATTACTGACTTACTCCGAAAACTCCAGAGTAATTAAAATCACACCCAGGCCTACTAAAGACCCTTTACTACAACTTTATTTTTTAATATGCTGTAAGGGATTATGGAGTAATGTGAGTAGCAGTATCATGCATGATGTCATTTGAAATGGCCATCAGTGATGTCATCATTAATCCCCTCAGGCAACCTGCGCTCAACCCCTTCCCTGCTACTCACAGCATTCAGCCAAATGCAGCAGTGGACTAGCCCTGAGCCCAACCTATTGCGTGTGGCCAGCCCACTGAGCATGGCCTATGACCAGACTGTTAAAAAAAAAAGTCAGTACAGCGGTATCGGTACTGGCAATGCAGTAAAAAGAGGGGTTACCTCGCTGGATATATTGGTACCAGGCTCTTTTACTGAGGTACCTACAACTCAAAATATAATGTTTTTATTTTGACTTATGCGGACAGAATCCTGAAGCCCTGTGATGGCTGCCACTATATATTCTCCATCTTGTGGTCAACCAATCAAGATCCACCCATCTACTCGGAGCACATTTGTACCTTAACGGTCCAGACATTTCTAGCTTTCTACCAGTTCTAACCCCTTCATTCCCGACCTGAGCTCCTTTTTAAATGCTAATTTCTTCAATAAAGCTCAATGGATTTACACTAAATCACAAAAATCAAGCTTATGAGTAAAGTTCTAACTTTTCGACAAATTTGGTGCAATCCTGTTTAACGATTTTTCCTTCATCAGACAGCAAATTTTCCTACAGAAATTAATATAGGAAATCACATTTTTGGGGCCCATCTTTTTTTGGCCCCCACTTGATGGATCCACACAAAACTTCAGCAAAGCAGAAACGTGAATAAACTTTTTTTCTATAAAGCTTCTTCCAGATTCATCAAACAGCACTAAACCTATCAAACAAAAAAAATGCCTTTTCAATGGTACCGCTTACCTATCTGTAACTACATAGACAACCTCCACTGTGTTATATTAATACACTTCTTAGCAAAACAAAATATACTATATAGTTAGGACAAAGTTTCCAAAGAAATGGCGCTTTTTGTTTTGCTAAGACATTTGGCGTTGTTTGACGAATCTTCACAAAACTTACTTTTGGCGTGATCCATTAAGCAGGGGCTGAGACAAAGGAGGGTCCCAAAACACATTTTCTCCACGCAATGTCCCATGGGAATTTTAGACAGCAATAGAGAAAAAATGGCTGAACAGAATTACACCAAATTTGGAAGAAAGCTAGATCTTTACTCAGAAAGTGTGATTTTTGTGATTTGGTGTAAATCTGTTCAGCAGTTTTTGAGAAATTAAGGTTTAAAATTTAGTGATATATTGCAGTACTGTAAATGAAAAAATAGAGCAATCTGATTGCCGAGGTGGCTGTTTTCCCGTCGGCCATCCCAGTACAGAGGAATCAGCCTGGTTCCCTGGTACTGAATGATCAAATTGACTGCCCATAGCATCAACAGAAATGTTACAGCACCCATTTCAGGAGTCGCCATGTCCTGAGTTTGTTTACAAATAGATATGAGTTGGCAGTGTAGGGGAATCCTGACCCCTTGATCCATGTGAGGTGTCCTAGAAGGTTACCAAGGGTCAAAATTAAAAGACAAATTCAGGCCGCCGGTCCAGCGGTACTCCAGTGGATCCAGTACTGCCTTTCCCTCTGGTCCCACCTCGGGACCCAGTGTACTGTTGCAGGAGTACTTGGGATCAAATTAGAAAAATATAAATTTGAGTATCCATAGGTGGGTTGCACGAATGCCACAGGGGTTGGCCACATTCATGGCCCTGCAGACAACCCCATGACATGCATGGACAAAGGCCTGTGTGGCGGGTGTTGGTTGCCTGTAGGGGGTTGACCGCCTGCGGAGGGATGTTTGCAGGGCCTGGCAGCAGGCCAGGCACTGCAGCCAATCCCTCACTGCGCACCACCAAAGGTGGTGTGCAACGGCAGTTGCCCGCCCACAGAGAGTTATGCTAGTTTTGCATCTAGGCCGTGCATCCAACCCCTTATTGCACATAGTCAAAAGGTATGATCAGTGGAGGGAATCGGGTAAATATGATCAAAACACAAACAATAAAGTGATGTTATAATTAGGTAGGACAATAAAATCTTACTTTATGTTACAAAAAAAACTGAAATTAATTGAAAAAAACATAGGATAGAGTGGCATTATGGTTAGTGTGATAATATTATCTCACTTTACATAAAAAACCTCAGAATTTCACGAAACATAAGCAAAGTTTAGAGTGATGTTATGTCTAGGTAAATTTCGAAGATTTTAGTTTAAATTAAAAAAAGAAATGTACTTAATTGACGTCCTAGTTTGGCCTTGTAATAATAAAAAACTATCATTTTAAAACAGAAAATACATAAAAATTCTACAGTTATAATTTACTGAGCTAGTTCGGTACAGGGTGAAAGCTTGTGTAGAAGGAGCTTTATTCACCTAAGGAGGCTTGTGTGTCTGAAGCGTAATTTATGCTTTCCATGATTCTGAGCCAGTTAGTACATACCTTCCTATCTGAAATGCTGTACTAGTTTATCAAGTAAATTGAACAGCAGTAGCTTGTATGCTGTCATCAGTGGTGTGATCAGTGATGTCATTGCACACGTTATTAGTGATGTAACATTTGAGGTCATAAGCAGTGCATGACGGGGGCACAAGTTCTAGTTTGCTCAGCAAACTACACTGATGAAGGTAAGTGGGTTTACTTTGTTTAGAAACGATAGTCCTGTCTTTTCAATGTTCTCTGCATTTGTCATGAAGCATTTTATTCGACCGGCCCAAGAATTTTTACCCAGTATCTCACCCCAAGCCAATATGTTTATCATCGTCTAATTTTCTGTGCATTCTGCACATCAACGAAGTAAAAAGAGGTGCCTACACACCACATCCTGACATTGAAACGATGCCAGGAGGAGACTTACTCACACTTCATAAAGAACTGATAAAACTGTACAGAAATATGACACAGTTCGTGATGAGGACACTCACGGTCCAGCCAGCAACGACTACAACAACAGGTCCAATTCAGAATTCAGCAACTAAAATAACACCACAAACATTACACGCAGTAATGGGTAAAATGCCCGCAAAATGTGAACAAATGCCATTCTGGGTAGCTCCGAAAATAACACAGTTAGAAGCAGCATTTCCAAATACTAGCCCTTATGGGAAGCACAGAATGCTGACAATCTGCTTGCCCATGGGGATAACACCACAAATAGAGGATTGTACCTCTTGGGGTACAGTTTTTGCTGCCATATATACCAGAACTCAAGGTATTCCGTTGTTAGCAGTAATACCAGATGTATTCAGACAAATACAGAATGAGTACGGAGCAGAACCTGCTCTAAACTTAGGGATGAAATGACTTGGTAATTTTGCCCAGGTATCAGCTATAATATTAGCAAATATTAAGGGGGAAGCAACATCAGTGGCAATCCGTCAATGCCTAAGGGAGTTCAGTCCTTTACAACAGGAACATGAATTACCCAAAATAATTGAGACTGCATATGCAGAATTAGGCAGAGACAGTTTAGGGGGAAAGCAGTAAAACCACAGCTGATGGGCGGTCCAGAAAAGGACATCTTCAAGCAGGCACCTGCTTCTTCGAAGAAGAAGTGGGACAATAACAAAAAGCAAAAGAATAAAGATAATAGATCTCAATCCAGAGGTGGGTCTCCTCTACAGGAGCCCTCCGAAAGGAGGTATAACCTTAGGAATAGGGACAATATTAGAAAACCTGACAGGTATCAGGTTACTGATACACGTTCCTCTTGTTCTTTTCAGGGTGCAACGAAAAATTCCGAGAGGGAAGGATGGTCAGACAGCAAAGAAGAGCATACAAAGTCCAGAGACAAGCAACACGCTCCAGAGTATACTTCCAAAAAAGAAGACAAACCAAAAACAAAACCTCAATTCAAAAAGAAGAAAGTTGCAGGTCTTAAGATCAGACATGCCCAGAAATCTGAGGACTCGACTATTGAATGGGGAATGGGCTCTGACGATGCTAGACAGTGCGGCAGAAGTAACAATAGCTCGCCAGAACCTGATGGAACTTCTGGTGACAGCGGACTTGAATGATTATATCACAGTGGAAACACCTGATACTAGGGTAAACGTCCCACATAAGTTATATGAAATAACACTCCAGATGGAAGGGGACAAGCCCAGGTAAGTTAGAAGTCTCTTTTGGGAGAACTTGACGTTTGGCTATGACATTCTTTTAGCTGAACAAGATTGGCCGCCAGCATTCGTTATGGATTGCCCTAGGGGGGAAACAGTAATTTTTCCAGCTTTTTCCGACCCTGTTCCCAAGTATCTAAAATACACATACGCACGGGAGTGGGCGGCAGCCCTAGCCCCTGCATTATATCAAAACCATGTTGGATGGGATGAGGTTTCAACCCACCACATAATACCATTGAAAACTACTCCGACTCCACAGAGGCAGTATCCAATATAGCAAGAAGCTAATAAGCAGGTCAGGGAGATCCTAGATCAACCTGAATATCAAGGGGTGATTGAAACTTGCACCTCTCAAATGAATAATCCTTTGTTTCCCGTAATGAAACCTGACAACTCATATCGTCTAGCTTTTGAATACAGACATTAAAAAACTTGCACAAAAACATTTGCAGTACAAAATGCACACAGTGCCGCATAGATGAATAACATTGTGCGGAAAAAATACAAAACCACACTAGACATCTCGAATTGATTCTTCTGCCAAAATATAGCGCCTGAAAGCAGGTATTTAACAGCATTCTCCGCGTTAGACTCACAGCGTCAATTTTGTCGACTCCCCCAGGGGTATAAGAACATCCCAGGGTTGTTCTCAGCCAGACTAACTGAATTACTTCAAAATCTGGATGAGGAGGCATTGTCCTATGTGGAAGATATTTATATAACGGATGATGACCTGGAGGAACACTTGACCAGAGTGAATACCATAATATTGGGATTCGCCTCTGAAGGCTACAAATTTAATTTTGAGAAATCAAAGATAGCACACCTCAATGTCCTATTTCTGGGATATGAGCTCTCAAGCAGGGGTGGGCGGAATTTGCGTAGTCGCGTTACGCAAATCCTCGCGAAATTGCTAACAAATTCCGCGAGCTCGCGGAACTTCCGCGAAATCGCGGAATTGCTTGTGCCGTCCGTTCGCGATGTGTTTTTGCGTGCTCGCGGGGAAATATATCGCTAACTTGCCCATGCGGTCGCTAATGGGCGCGGCCATCTTGTTTTCACTTGTCCCGCCCGCTCGCGATGGTATTTCCTGTTCCGGGTCGCGTATTGCATGCTCCCGCCCGTTCGCGATAAGGGTTTCCTGTTCGGGAACGCGTATTACGTGTTCGCGACGCTTTTTGCGTGCTCGGGGGGAAATATCGCGCGAACTTGCCCATGCGGTCGCAATGGGCGCGGCCATCTTGTTTTTCACTCTATTTCTATGGTTCTGGGCCTGCTTTTCAATCCTCCCTCTATCTTTCCAATCCTTTGTTTCTGTAAACTTATTTTGGGTCTTTTTTGTTTATTATCTATCTCTCTATTTTCCTGATTCTATATTTTGAGTTTTTCTCTACTTTTTGTGTGTTTTTAACTACTTTTTCACACTTTTTCTATTACCTGCTTTTTCATTTCTTTTACTTACTTTATTTAATTCCTACCTTTTCTTTTCCGTCCCCCGCCTACCCAGAACCATGGCAAAGGGCCACAGGGCTCGAAGTCGGAGCCAGAGCCGCGACCGCCTTCCTTGCGGAAGACGGCGCCAAAGAGGGGTGCAGGCACGGGCCTTATTTAATGAGGCGGAGGTGGCCGCACTGGTTTTTTTCGTTCAGCGCCACCTCCCCTTAACCCTGGCAGCAGGCGGCAGGCCTGGGTCCGGGTACGGGCTCCGGGAGCGTCGGCAGCGGTGGGGCAAGGTGCGGCGGGCAGTGTTTCGCTGCTCTGGTGTCCGGCGCACCCAGAATCAGCTGACGCACCGGTGGTCCGATATTCTGGACCGGGAGCAGGACCTGCTGGACCTGCTAGGAGTGGAGGTCCCGGGGCTTGGTGAGTAGCTATTTAATATTACTACTTTGTGTTCTTCTGCTCTGTGTTATATATTGCGAATATTTTTTTTTCTCCGACCAGCAAGAATGCTGCTGCTTACATTGCAGGTAAATGACGTTTAAAAATCTGTGATTGTTATGACACAGGCGCTCGACGCTACTAATCTTACTTGTTTGCAACTTTGCGCTCGCTTGGCCTGATGATTATGTAAGAGTTTACTTTAGAGAACTTAAGTGATGTAATGCTAGAGAGAGTAGTCCTTCCTTTGTCCTCGTGCCACTAAGAAGGGATAGTGGTGGATTGATAGGTTTAGTTACTTATTAGTTGGTAATTTCTAAGTTGTGTGCGTGACGCATCCTCTGTCACGTCACGGGCTGCTGAGTGATGCTTACCCCAGTCCTTAGCAGAACCTTTTGTAGTTTGTTTACTGAGTGTTAATAGGCTTATATCATCACTAGCAGAACATTAGCAGCAACCAGCCAACAATTTGGTGTATGCAAAAATGTATGCATGTGTCCTCCATCTATGCATTTTTGAGGACTAAAATAAATGGAAATGCAGACTTACTGAACAATTGGCCCGTCTGGATTGGAATCGGTGGGCTAGGTCAGGTGGTAGTTAGGCTTGCTAGACGGTCCGTGAATCTCGCAATACTACCAGTCGATCAGATAGGTCAATTTTATTGCAATTTTTGTAACCAAAAATGTTTTTGGTGCCTATTTTAAAATATTTTATATATTTCACACCAAACTTTAATTTTTGTCTCTTTCTTTATGAAATCTTACATGATCAGCAGCACCCAGGGGCAAGAAGACGGGGTCGCAGGCGGTGGGCCCACAAGATCTGGACGATGCCTCCCAGGGACAGGACCGCTCCTCTATCGAGGGCTCTGCTGCTGGCCCCAGTAAGTCCACCAGTGGTTAATATTAATAATTATATTTCCTAAACTTTTCCTGCACCTTATTTTTTCCGAACTATTATTTCGGTATCCTGATTCGCATTTTTACAAAATCTTCTTTGCTCTATACTATCTGTTTCTAAATTCTTGTTATCCCTGCCTCTAACTGCGTCTGCTATGACTCTCTGTACTACTACTATTAGTCTGTCTGTAGCCAAGCTTGCCCAGTTGCCCACTCTTTATTTCAAATATTTTAAATTAAACTCATTCACCAATAGCTATAGCCATTGAGTTTTGGTTGTCCTCTTCTACTACTTCTAGTCTTCTTATTCTTGAGGCTTTTTGACAATTCCCACCAAGAAAATGCCCAACCAAATTTTAGAATTTTAGATAGGATAGGACATACTACTACTGTTGTAGGGATTCTGCACATACAGAACTTTGCACAAGAAAATAGGTCGTTGGTGATGGGAGGTTGGACCTTCCTCACACCTCAATCGGAAGCCACCACAATCCCCTGACCGACTTGTTATAGTGTCTCATTACTCCGAAAGGCCCCCCCACCCCCAAAATACCCAATGAGTAGACAACCCAGACAACATAACACTCCCAACCTGTGTCGCGGAAGCAATGCACACCCTTTTGCTCACTCTTGTGTAAGTCCACACCAAATACCACCGAGTCTATGTAAGTTCAAAAGGTTTCTTTTTATTTCCAACTGACAAGCTCTGTATGTTGTATAATGCAGCAGCAACAGCAAAATGTATAAGATTAAAACAATAAACATTGTTACAGTTAGACTTACAAGTTACTTACAACTAAAAGTCCATAGAAGCCAAAAGGCGAGATCATGATAACTGAACAGTGGTGGGCGAACCACCCTCCCCTTGGTAGGAATCTAGTTTATATAAAATTCTAAATGGAGATGTGAGAATTCTGGGGAGCCCTCACCTTAGAAGAACCTAGTAGTGGTGACATCATAAGCTCTGCAAAGCTCTGGTTCTTCTTATAAGTGAATCTTCCGTCTGTAATGAGAAAAATGGTGCGCGTTAGTATAGTGCAAGCATTTCTCAGTCGTGCCAAAAACTGTTTTTTTTTTTTTATGGATAAGCAATATGGACTAACACCATAACTCCATAACAAAGTCGCTTGTTTCTCGACCTTGTACGCAGTGCTCAGACAGTAGCAGTATGAGCTCATGTGGCCTCAAAGGCGTATTTCACAACAAGCTGCGAGGTAACTTGCGCAAAAATAAAAGACAGAGCTAAAATGGTTGCATGGCTCGGGGTAACTTAGCAAAGACTAAAATGACCCTAGGGACCATATAACACTACTAGTGTCTAGTCTACTACCTGATTTATACTAGTGATGTATGTTGTATATGTATTAACTTTTTTTTCATTCATGCTAGTGAAAAATAGGGGGAGGTGTATATGGCATCTGAAAAATGTGTAATGTTTTTTCTAGGCGTACTACCGACCACCAGTACCGGGGCCAGCGGTGAAGGTGACGCGGCCGCTGAGGGTGCAGGCGATGCGGCAGTTGGAGTAGCTGCAGGGGGTGAGCCAGCAGCAGTGGCGGGCGGTGGTAAGTTATATTCCTAATCCTTACTTATTGACATTACACTCGCTGCAAGGGTGTAATGTATACTGTACTGTTGAGACTTAAGTAAGAAGTAGTTGTGAACGCCGTTTGAAGAAGACACCCTTTACTTAGCAGCATTAGCAATAGCATTAGCGACAGGAGTCTGAGAGTAACCAATGGCCTCTATCGGACTTCAACTCAGCTGTGAAATTTTTATGGAGAAGAATAAAAGTCTGATCAGATGACCTTGATGGATGGGTTGAACGAAAAGGGAAAGAAGGGTGGAAGGAGGCAGGACGGGCGAGATTTTATGTTTATGACTGGCAGAGAAGGATACGTGGCATGCATGCATAGGTGTGTGATATGAATCAGATGCATGGGTGGCGGAATGCCTGAAACTCCCCCAAATGTTCGAGGCCGAGGTAGTGGGAGGATAGATACATACCACAAATGTTACGTACTGTGCTTGCTAGTGCTACTGTGCCACTATGTGTAGAATGTATTTGTCTGACTGCTTTGCTAAGAGTATATTTTACAATAGTCTTGTTTTTTCTTCTTGATATAGCTACTCCTAAAGTCAACCGGAAGGAGTTGGCAGCCAAGGCCCGGCGCCGTAAGCTGGAGGCCATACAGGCCGAATACCGGCGCCTGGTTGTTCTAGAGGAGGAGGAGGAGGAGGAGGCGGCAGCAGCTGCAGCCTCCTCCAATGCCCCGGGCCCCAGACACCCCCCCCCAGTCTTACGGCGTCACCGCCTGTCAGCCACCCTCCGCCACACAGGAAGAAGCACTGCTGCCCACCCCCACTGTGGATGCAACTGCCGCGCGCTGAAGCACCGCGTGGCCCGCCTGGAGGAGCGCATCCGTGTCCTGGAGAGGCGAGCCCGCTGAGACCCCGTTTCTTTATTGCCCCTTTTTTAGTTCTTATTTGGGTGGGTGGGAATCGGGCGTTGGGTTTTGGACTTTTGGACATTTGTTGGACTTTTTCGTTGCGGGACATGAACATTGGTTGGGGTTAGGGAGGGGGGTGGGTCAGGTGTTGTGGGATTTTTTTACATAGTTTATTTTTGTTAGGGTATTAAATTACATATTTAGACTTAATATACGATGTGGTTAATGTTTTGTGGGTGGGGTTACTGTTTTACGTCACACGGTTTCCTTGCTGGTGCAGTGCCACAGCCAGTGTTTGATTTTAATAATTGGCTGAGTTACTAAGACACAAACAGACAGATGCGGTACCCGTCACTGAGGGACTTGTCCTACTAGTACTGTCAGTCTCCCCTGATAATCTATGCATTCTGCAACTGGACTCAAAGGGGTGTGTGAAATAGAATTAATGAAAAAAAATCCGTTATTAATTATGCCTCACCCAAACCTCTTCTCTTACCTGTGCTTGATGTTTAACTTGGGCACGGCGATGGCTGCATGGTGGTGATGGTTTTCTTTCCCAACATGCCATGGTTGTGGTGGTAGTAGTAGTAGACCCTGGCAGTAGCACTTGCAAATAAAAGAAAATGAGACAGTCAGTCGCCTGAGAGAGACTGTGGGAGGAGTAGTAGAACAAAGTACAGTACGGAACTTACTGCCAAACAATAATATGCCAAAATACAAGGAAACATAATGGTTGCGGGGATAGCCTAGTACATAGAGTTACAAACTCTAGCTGTGTCGAGTCACTCGACTAGGCCTACAGTACACCGTGGTCCGTGACTCGACACAAGCGTAACCGTTAGTGCTGTTTCGGATGATGACAAATCCAATCTATGATGGCATTTAATGCTGATGGATTCGGTTCCTTTGGTACAAAAAACCCAAATATACTGCTCATAGGAGGGTGGGCAAGCAGAAGAAGATCTGCGCCCTGCCTTGAAAATGCATTTATGTTGCTTTAGCCACATCCGCCCCAGCAAGCGTGTGATAAATTATTGGTGTACATTTAATTTAGTCACACCTCAATAAGCCACACAGCCCGGGGGAAGAGGATTAGGGTTTGAAGAATGGTTGGGAAGGGGGGTTTTGGGAAAGGTTTGAGAAAGAAAAACAGTACGCATGGACAACAACAAAACACAATATTGGCAGACAACCATATCCATAAATCAGTTAAGGGAGAAAAAGGAAATGCATGCATGATGATGATAACTTGATGGTTAATGATATTACTAACTACTACTACTAGACAATTAGACAGTACAGGGCAGCAGTATATTATGCTATTTGCCTTGCCTGTCTGCCCTCAGAGAGACCCGAATTACATACAGTTTCTGTTCTTTTGTACCCGCCCGGGCTTAAAGATAGCAAAGAAAAGTCCAAAAATGCTGTAGGGATGAATTGAATTATATAAGCAGAGAGCAAACATAAAAACAACAACACACAGTAGTAATGATTGAAGACAAAAAAAAGAATCGAAATTTAAAAGATGATGAAAGTTGATACTGTTACTGTATGTTATCCTGGTCAAAATGGGGAGTTGCATCTCGGCGTTCGTCTTGGTCCTCCATTCCATGGACGCTCCGGCCATCAATCTTGCGTGACGCCACTGCCTGCCTGGCACATGTAGATTCATTGGTAAGGTAAGTGAGAGTTGTTTTTCCCAGTGTAGCACAGGGTAAGGGCCGGCCTGTAATTGCAGATGGGAAAACCAAAGGGATATTGAAAAATCAAGTAGAAAAAAAATGCCTAAATTACGGTGGAGTGCAACAAGAACACTTTCAGAGGCGGCATGGATTTGGATACATCATGTCTAACTTAGTCTGTTTCCAACATTAACCTCCAACAACAACAGGACTGAGCAGGCCCACGGCACCCGTGACACATCCTCCATTTAGCGTACCTTTTTTGACAGAGGCAGACAAAGCAGATATACAGCAACATAGCATTTTACAAATTAAGTGACTAAATCAATGCCCCGCTGTCAGTCATACCATACCACCACACTCGACTCCACCACTACACAGACATGTAGGTCTGCAGTGGTTGTTGTTGACTTGGTTACCTTGTAATGCACTCATGAAACGCACTGAGTTATTCCATCAATCATCTCGGATCGTACTGAGTGACTGGAGTGCGAAGAGATAATGTCACTGTGGTCATCATCATGGTGTGTTGTCCAACTCAGTGTGCAGTAGTGTACAGATTGAGTCCCCTTTCCATATTCAAAATGCAATGGATCGGCCTGCAGTAGAAGTAGAAAATTGTTATTGAAAAACCAGATTGGAAAGAAACATTGCATTGGGTTACTTTTAGTGTGTAGATTAGATAATAGTACACAATGAATTACCTTCATGCACTACAAACAACAACAACACAAATCACTCAGTCAGCGTCCAATGCATGTCATCATTCATTACCTGTTCCTTCTCATCTTCAGTTAATGGGCAGTCTGTATCGGCTCTGAAAGGGTGATAGCTATAGTAGTCATCATCATGTTCCACTTCTTTTGGAGAGACTCAACGAGGCAAGATTAGGTTTTCTTCGATTATGCTACATCCAATCATCATCTGGCTTGAGGGCAATAGATTTAGGTCGATTCAGGAGGATGGAGGAGCAGGACTCGGAGGAGTGGACTGAAATGCAGAGAGCTGAAACTCATAAGGCAATAAAATAAGAAGACGGTGGTGATGGATTTGTTGTGATTTGAAGTTTCCAAACAGAAAGACAGACACAGAAATAGAAGTAAATAAGGGAGAACCACAGTAAGAACTGGAAGCCTAGTTGTCACCGTCAGGGAAGTATAGCTCGTCCTCAAACTCTGGAGGTTCAACCAGAAGTAGGTAATCAGCATCCAACACGCTACTTCCATCACCTGAGCCGCTGTCCTCATCTTCCTGCGGTGATTCATGTATTGTATAATTCGGTGGTATAAATTGCTGATTCATTTTGATCATGGTTAACCTCTCCACGTTTATGGGTGAGAGACTGGTCCTTTTCACTGTTACAATGGAACCAGCAGCACTGAAAACACGTTCAGAAGAGACACTTGCGATAGGGCAAGCCAGATAGTTGATCGCCAGCCTGCTGAGCACTGGCCATTGGCCCCTTTTGCCATACCAATACCGCAATGGGTTTTGATCAATGAAGACCTCTGTTGGGTCATCCAGGTAGGCCTGGACCATTCGGTCAATGTTCAGGGGTGCTAAACTTAGTGCGCCCTCTTTTGTCTTTGCATCAGCACTGGACCTAGCAAGTCCTTGCTGTAAATACCAATTCTGTGCCGTTTGTACTGGGGCTGATGATGATCCGGTTCTTGCTGTTGTCGATAGTGTTGGTGACAGCTGTGAACCAAATGCACTGCCCACAGGCTCTGAAGTTGAACTTGACGCAGGATGCCCTGCTGCAGTACTTGTTGTGGGTTTGAGGCCTTTAATTACCAGCCGTTCATTTTCCAATGTACTGGCTGCCTCAGCTATCCAAGTTTTGTACCGGGCAACATCCACTTCTGAAAAAGGGAGTAATGTCTTACTGTGCAGTGCCGCTTTGTACCGTGGATCCAGAATTGTGGCACAAATGTAATGTTGTTGTGACAGAATCTTATTTTGCACCCTTGCATTTTCACTTAAGCGACATGATAAGCTCTCCGCCAACTGGTATGCTTCTTTTTTTCCTCCACACCTATGTATGCTTCACACACCCTCTTCAGCTCTTGCTCTAGCATGTGCAACAATGGGATAGCTTGGCCCATAGTACAATCCTCCTTGCTGACTTCACGTGTGAAGACCTCGAAAGGAAGAAGCATCTCTGTAAGAGATTTAACTAGGCACCATTGGTCCACCTGAAGGGTCATGCCTTTCACAGCAGCATCCGCCCTTTGCATGACATATTCATTGATTGGTCTGTACTGCTCAAACAGACGGTCAAGCATGTAATACGTTGAGTTCCAACGTGTTGCCACCTCCTGGATCAGTGCTTTGACTGGCATTCTATAGTCACGTTGAATGATCCTCAGCTGCTTCCGGGCTTTAAAAGAATGGCTGAAATGCGTGCATATTCTGCGGCAGGTGGTCAGTAAGTTGCTGACTATGGGTTCTTTTTTCAGAAAGTCTTGAACTATAATGTTAATGCAGTGCGCCAAACACGGGACCCTGAAATACTTACCAAGCGTCATGGCCTTAAGTATATTACTGCCATTATCCGTGGCAACAAAACCAATGTGAAGCCCTCTGGGGCGCAGCCATTCAAAGACCTTGTTGTTAAACTCTTCCAAAAGGTTTTCAGCAGTATGAGATTTCTCCATGGCGAACATGGCTATAGTTGCATGTTTCCGAGAAGCATTAAAAATTGCAGCTGTGTCAACAGCACCTACTTCAGATAGCTTGTCTCTAACCCCCACAAAAGAGACCCAGTGTGCAGTGATGCACATGTAATCAGTGGCTTGGCAACTGGTCCACATGTCTGTTGTCAGGTGGATTTTGTGAACAGCACTCTGCTGCAAAGCTTGTCCAACCAATTCAAGCACATCGTGATGTAGTGCTGGAACAGCAACTCGGGCAAAATAGGAACGGCTGGGAACCTTCCATTTAGGGCAGATGGCTGACACAAATTCAAGGAAACCCACCCCTTCCACAAATGAAAAAGGGAGAAGGTCCAGCGCTAACATTTTAGCGAGCTTCGCATTGTACAACCGTGCCGTTGGGTGGTTGCGTTGGTACTGCCCCTCCGACCAAAGCATGCTGTCAATGGTAGGCTGGAATATTTTCCTTACTGCTGCACCTTTCTTCTTGAACCCAGCTAGGCTCAACGACGCTGCACTTTTGCTCATTGCAGTGCCCGGTTGCCTTGCTGTCTCATGTTGACTCTTACTACTGTGCCACTGAGATGTTGCTGAGGATGCGGGCGTTACCAGTACACTGCTGGGGGTAGGGCTATAAATGTCTCCCTCTTGTTGACCTTCCTCCGCGATCATATCTTCCCCTACTTCTTCATCCACAACAACAGCAATGGGTCCAGTTTTACTTTTTTGTAAGTGAAGTAGGTGAGCCTCCCACCTGATAGTGTGGTGTTTTTTGAGATGACTTGTTTGTCCTCCGGTACCATAGTTTGTACCAAGCTTACCCCGCCTAACAGCCTGCCGACAAATTGAGCATATAGCAATGTTCTCCTCCTTACTGCTAACCGAAAAGAAGTCCCAAACTGGGGAGGAGAACTTTCTGGCACTGCTGGAGGTGCCACTTTCAATACCAGATGAAATGGAGGGTGTGCATGGAATTTGACTCTGTGCACTTACATTACCACCACCTACTGAGGTGGTGGTTGAGCTTGATGTAGGTCCCTGCCGGGCCTTTGCAAAGGCAAATATGGAAGCTGGAGGTCGTGTTGGCGTTACCTGTGTTGGTGGTATCCGTGCTACATCCCTCGCAGCGATTTGGGATAGTCTAATAATGTTGGTCTCCATCTCCGCGAGGCCCAGGAGTGATGTTCGTGATGACTGGCTCTTCATCATCATCACCCCCCTCATCTAAATCTACCTCCATAACTGTAAGGCTTTCGGGAACCTTCCTTTTCACTAGCCTTGTCTTGTGGTGTGCATCACTCTCAGGCTGAGCTGGTGGCTTCCAAGTGGCATCTAGATCATCAGAAGCGGGGCTTGAAGAAGAAGTTGATGTACTAAGCCTCCTTTTCCTTGCTGGGGGTATGGAAGACACTGGATCTTCTGGAACAGTGTCTTGCTCCTCTCCGTCTGCAAAAAGCTCGATTTCCTGAACTGCCCCTACTTCAGGTGGAACAGCTACTATTGTGGGCTGTGGTTCCGGCTGTGGTTGCGGTTCCGGCTGTGGTTGCGGTTCCGGCTGTGGTTGCGGCTGTGGTTCCGGCTGTGGTTGCAGTTCCAGCTGCGGTTCGGGTTGCGGGTGGGGTTGCTCACTTATCTCCTGAGTTTGCGCCTGCGAGTGCGTGGATTGGGTACTACTTTGCGATAATGACATTTCAACATCACTGGTCGTTAGTAGACTGGCTACCTCTGCCACAGTCATGGGCTTGGGCCTAGGTTGCTGGGGTGGGGCCACTGATGCAGAGGTGCTGCTCCCAGCTTGGTCCCCGCTGGACACCGCTGCTGCAGGCGTAAGTTTTTTTTCTCCCAAAAAACACATCGGCCGGCACCCCAGTCTTGGCAAGTGCCACTTCCTTCTTCTCTCCTTCTTCTCACTGGCAACTTTATTGCTACTGGAGGACCTTGTACCTTTCTTTGGGGCCATCTTCTTCAGATGTCAGCAGGACGCAGGTGCACAAGTTGCAGAGATGTCTGTGGTCACACGTGGACGTGACGCGCAGCAGGACTTCAGCCTGGCAGTACAACGGGTGATGTTGATGATGACACCTCCTCCTCTGTCTTTTTGTGCACCTAAAAGCAAAGAAGCCAGGAGAAGAACATCAGTGAAATGTTGCATTTGTTGTTGTGGTTCAATTACTAGTAGTACAAACAAACAAATAAAAGATATAAATTAGTGTAGCCATTTGTGAGACTGTCAACAAGGGCTTTCCTGGTATACTGTGTACACTGTCAGGACAACCAAAATACAAATGTAATAGAAGTGGACCCTGTTTGGCAATAAATTATTTGCTCATCACATCATTCAGGGAGCTGCAGCTGGCAAAGGGGATGGATGCAAGCAGTAAGCCAAGAGGAAAACCATGCAGGGCTAAATGGCAAAAGCAGCACACTTATAACTCCCACCAGAAATGGCCACCAGCCACATGGACACTCACAAATCACAAGCAACAAGCATGAGGCCTGGAAAACAATGTACTGAAACAGGCCTACGATAGCCAGGCAAAGGCTGTATGGTAAACCACACTGCTTTGCCTGTAATGTAATGCAATAAAATGCAAAAACGAAAATACACAGGGCTAAACAAGGCCTGCAACACACCACATACAACTAAGGCATGTAACACACCCCAAAAAACAGAAATACAGCCAAAAAAATAAATACACATTTTGCAATTCAATGCCATCCATGTGCCCTAAATGATGTTTAAATTCAACTGAACACACAAACAGTTCTTTTATGCACCCCTGACTATCTCTGGGCCCACTGGATGGAATGCCTGTTGGCAGATTAGGCTACAAGCTTGCAGGCCTATGACAAAAAGCACACTGCCTGGCTTCAAAATGGCCGCCAGCCTCATGGCCAGGCCCACAACAACAAGAAACTGAAGACAGACAATGCAGGCCTATGGCAAAAAACACACTGCCTGGCTTCAAAATGGCTGCCAGCCTCATGGCCAGGCCCACAACAACAAGAAGCCTAGGCCACAAAGGAAACACATGCAGGCCTATATGGCAAAAGCAGCACACTTATAACTCCCACCAGAAATGGCCACCAGCCACATGGACACTCACAAATCAGAAGCCACAAGCATCAGCCCTGGAAAACAATGTACTGAAAACAGGCCTACGATAGCCAGGCAAAGGCTGCATGCTAAACCACACTGCTTTGCCTGTAATGCAATACAATGCAAAAACGAAAATACACAGGGCTAAACAAGGCCTGCAACACACCACACACAACTAAGGCATGTAACACCCCCAAAAACTGAAATACACCCCAAAAATAAATCCACTTTTTGCAATTCAATCCAATGCCATGCATGTGCCCTAGATGATGTTTATATTCAACAGAACACACAGAAACAGTTGTTTCATGCACCCCTGACTACCTCTGGGCCCACTGGATGAAAGGCCTGTTGGCAGACTAGGCTACAAGCTTGCAGGCCTATGGCAAAAAGCACACTACCTGGCTTCAAAATGGCCGCCAGCCTCATGGCCAGGCCCACAACAACAAGAAACTGAAGACAGACAATGCAGGCCTATGGCAAAAAGCACAATGCCTGGCTTCAAAATGGCCACCAGCCTCATGGCCAGGCCCACAACAACAAGAAACTGAAGACAGACAATGCAGGCCTATGGCAAAAAGCACACTGCCTGGCTTCAAAATGGCCACCAGCCTCATGGCCAGGCCCACAACAACAAGAAACTGAAGACAGACAATGCAGGCCTATGGTAAAAAGCACAATGCCTGGCTTCAAAATGGCCGCCAGCCTCATGGCCAGGCCCACAACAACAAGAAACTGAAGACAGACAATGCAGGCCTATGGCAAAAAGCACACTGCCTGGCTTCAAAATGGCCGCCAGCCTCATGGCCAGGCCCACAACAACAAGAAACTGAAGACAGACAATGCAGGCCTATGGCAAAAAGCACACTGCCTGGCTTCAAAATGGCCACCAGCCTCATGGCCATGCCCACAACAACAAGAAGCCTAGGTCACAAAGGAAACACATGCAGGCCTATATGGCAAAAAAGCAGCACACTTATAACTCCCACCAGAAATGGCTACCAGCCACATGGACACTCACAAATCAGAAGCAACAAGCAGGAGGCCTGGAAAACAATGTACTGAAAACAGACCTATAATAGCCATGCAAAGGATGCATGGTAAACAACACTGCTTTGCCTGTAATGCAATAAAATGCAAAAACGAAAATCCACAGGGCTAAACAAGGCCTGCAGCACACCACACACAACTAAGGCATGTATTTAGCACACAGCACAAAAACGGAAATACACCCAAAAATACACATTTTGCAATTCAATCCAACGCCATCCATGCCCCCTAAATGATGTTTATATTCAACAGAACACACAGAAACAGTTGTTTCATGCACCCCTGACTACCTCTGGGCCCACTGGATGAAAGGCCTGTTGGCAGACTAGGCTACAAGCTTGCAGGCCTATGGCAAAAAGCACACTACCTGGCTTCAAAATGGCCGCGAGCCTCATGGCCAGGCCCACAACAACAAGAAACTGAAGACAGACAATGCAGGCCTATGGCAAAAAGCACAATGCCTGGCTTCAAAATGGCCACCAGCCTCATGGCCAGGCCCACAACAACAAGAAACTGAAGACAGACAATGCAGGCCTATGGCAAAAAGCACACTGCCTGGCTTCAAAATGGCCACCAGCCTCATGGCCAGGCCCACAACAACAAGAAACTGAAGACAGACAATGCAGGCCTATGGCAAAAAGCACAATGCCTGGCTTCAAAATGGCCGCCAGCCTCATGGCCAGGCCCACAACAACAAGAAACTGAAGACAGACAATGCAGGCCTATGGCAAAAAGCACACTGCCTGGCTTCAAAATGGCCGCCAGCCTCATGGCCAGGCCCACAACAACAAGAAACTGAAGACAGACAATGCAGGCCTATGGCAAAAAGCACACTGCCTGGCTTCAAAATGGCCACCAGCCTCATGGCCATGCCCACAACAACAAGAAGCCTAGGTCACAAAGGAAACACATGCAGGCCTATATGGCAAAAAAAGCAGCACACTTATAACTCCCACCAGAAATGGCTACCAGCCACATGGACACTCACAAATCAGAAGCAACAAGCAGGAGGCCTGGAAAACAATGTACTGAAAACAGACCTATCATAGCCATGCAAAGGATGCATGGTAAACAACACTGCTTTGCCTGTAATGCAATAAAATGCAAAAACGAAAATCCACAGGGCTAAACAAGGCCTGCAGCACACCACACACAACTAAGGCATGTATTTAGCACACAGCACAAAAACGGAAATACACCCAAAAATACACATTTTGCATTTTCAATCCAACGCCATCCATGCCCCCTAAATGATGTTTGAAATTAAAAAATACATCACACAGCAAAGGAACAGTTGTTTCATCATGTTTCATCATGTACCAACCCATGACTAGCTCTGGGCCTACTGGCTACAGTGGCTACCCACCACTATATTTATTTTTAAAAATGATGAAAATTAAAAAATTGTAATTGCAGCAACTGCAATGACCCAATCAAACAACACCAACTTACTTGTAAAATCTCAAATCCAAAAATCCTCAAATCAAATGATAATGATGCAGCAGACACAAACAGTGATCCTTCCAGCTCAAATCCAAGTGAAAAATGAACAAGAGATGGAGAAAGCACTGGGAGGAGCCTGCTGGAAAGGAACAGGAAGTAGTAGACTCTGTGGCACTTCCTCCCTCTCCCCCCGCCCAAAAAATGAAAAAAAAGGACACCCAAATATCAATCTGAGGTTTTTTTTCCATGGAAATCATCAGTTTATAGAAGGTTTTATGCTGCTCGCGATATTATTCTTCTCCAGATTGAAAATTTTGCGTGTTCGGGATCGCAGGTTTACAAAGATTCCGCCGGAAATCCGATGGCGCGCCCGAATGACGTGTTCGCGACCGCAATCTCTCTCGTGGTGCACGATGGCGCGACGAATTACGTGTTCGCGATCGCACACTCTCGCGTTGTCCGATGGCGCATCGAATGACGTGTTCGCGATCGCAAACTCTCGCAGGATCGCGCGGCCGGCTACCGAAATCTCGTGGCGCCCGCGAACGAATAGGAAAACCCGTCGGCGAACGCAGGAATCCCGGTAAATCATAATCGCGCACGCTAGAATGCATTTTTAAAGCGCGAACAAGAAAATAATTCCGCTTCGCCGCGGATCGCGGAATTGATGGCAATTCCGCGTTCTCCGCGGAACGCGAAATTGTCCAAATTCCGCAAATTCCGCGAGCGGAGCGGAATTCAATGCCCAGGCCTACTCTCAAGTGAAGGGAAAAGCTTAACAGCTAACTTTTTGGAAAAGTGTGCGCTGCTCCAACCTCCAAAATCATTGAAAAATTTACAATCAGTCTTGGGATTCCTGAATTTTGGCAGAACATACATTTTGGATTACGCAGAAAGTGTTAACCTTTCTACGATCTAATAAGACCTGATTTTTCAGTTAGACAATGGACACAGGAACACACAGATATCCTACGTTCCCTACAAGCGGACATGATAGCGTCTAAACATTTAAAAACACGCATGAATGTCCACAACCTGGTGATCGGTATAGTTGCGGGTCAATCAGGGTACACCCACTTAACATACAATGAGGGTGAAACAGTACCAATAGCATACAAGTCACATTTGTACACAAATGCTGAGATGCGTTTCGCATCAACAGAAAAAATTCTGACAGAGGTGCAGACTGCTGTAGTGAGAGAAAAAGCACTGGCTCAGGGGAAACGAATAATTGTCGTGACTCGGGGCGCTAGGTGGCGCACAACCAAGATGGCCGCACGCCTGTGAGGCTCTGGCTGCTTGGCTGTATAATCCTTCATTGATCCTCTGCCACTGCTGCATAATTCGCCTGATTGCACCGGGATCTTGCAGCTCAGCACACCTGCTATCTCCGGTGCTGATCTCGATTGCAGACGATGCTCCGTGTGGAAATCGGAGCCGTGAGAAGAGAACAGCGGGGAGCGCAGAGAGTACGGCCCGGAGCTCTGATCGGCTGCTGTGTTCACCCGAGCTCCATGGCTCCCACGTGGTCGGCGGGCCTCTTTTGAAACAGCGCGAACAGGAGGGAGGCGCAAACACGGGCAGTCGATTTCGGGCGCACCGCAAATGGGCTCATGAGATATCGAGATGCTCTACGGGCGGTGAGTGTAAATGGACTGTGAATTTTATAATTACCGAGGCCCGCATAATTGGACGACCGCGGCGCGGGCCGCAAGCCCCAGCTGCTGCTATCTGGGCCTTCCCTGCCTGCCCAACTTTGGGAATCCGAAACACCCATCTGCCATTAGGACGAAGCGGCCCTCAGATTCGTGAGCCCCAGCTGCAAGCAAATAATGCCATAATACACTGATGGGGAAAAAAAAGGGCGCTCAGGCCCCAATGCCCAGCGCTTGTTGACAACTAGTGGATGGCCTAGTGTGGCGCCGCTGACGCCTCGGCACCTGGGCCTCCCCACCCCCGGCCTGACTGCACGCCTCCGCATCTCAACCGCGTCCAACAGTGAGGGGAAGCGGCCCCGAATTAAATATGGATCCCACTGCACCTTTGCCGCGGGGTATTTAACGAAATCACATGCCCTGGGTGCTCCTGCTGTGACCGGGCGCGGCGCTGAGTGCCTCTAACTGGCGACTGTGTGGGTGCCATAGGCCGAATTGGAGGCGGGAAACTGGACGCATTCTGGAGTTTCTGAACACAGTGTTCTGCCCGGCCTAGCATCCGGATCGCTGGTCATATGGAACTATCCTACTGTGTAGATCCTTGGTGGATGCGCAAGCTGATCGGCCCTAGATAACACGGGGGCCCATTGCACGGAGACATCACAGCCAACGATATCGCATCCCTTGCTCCTGATACTCTCCATCTTGGTCGTACTGACTCCGGTGCCCGCGGGTGTGTGGGGGCCACTGAAGAGCCGGTGGGTTGAAGACCCTATAAATGTTGGCAACAAGTGCTCGCGCCCATCGTGAGCCCCCCTCCTCGATCCGCAACATACAGTAATTCCCGCTCACTCCTGCGAGTTACGGACCTCGCTGCTATCATGGGGAAGCCGGATGGCCAACAGCCTAAGCTGGTGTTTGATACCAAGAAAGTTGCCACACGCTCAACCTCGGAGGATTCGAATCCGACAACTGGAGAGATGTCGCACACACAGATTTCGCCTCAGGGGGATGAAGTTAAAGCGCTACTCCTTGCCCTGCAACATAGCCTGTCCGACCTGTCAGGGAAGATGGACACTATGAACAATCACCTGGACTTCTTAGTCCAAAAGGTGGACAAACACGATGGGCAGATTAAAGAAGCTGAACGGCGAATATCAGACAATGAAGATGCTACCTCACAATTACAGCAGCAGGTGTCGCACATGGATAAACTACTCAAGGTGATCGCTGCCAAGAATGAGGACCTTGAGGCCCGCAGTCGCCGGAATAACATCAGGATCATTGGCATACGGGAAAGCACCGACACGGGCCGCATGGAGGAGTATGTTGAGCGGCTCCTGCGTGGTGCCAGTGAAGAAGATCCGTTCTCGTCGCAGCTCATTGTGGAACGTGCATACCGCTCACTGGGGCCACGTCCCCCTCCTGGCGGGCCTCCCAGGCCTATTGTGGCTCGACTCCTCAACTATCGGGACCGAGATGCTGCCCTGAAGCTGGCAAGAGAACACAAGAACCTACGATATGATGGAGTGGAATTCACCATCTTCCCGGATTTCACCGTTGCGGTGCAGGAGGTGCGCCGTAAAGTCATAGGAGTCAAGCAAAAGCTTCGGAAGGCCCAGATCGAGTATGCCCTTCTTTACCCGGCACGCCTGAGGGTCTCCTATCGGGGAAAAAGCACCATCTTCATGAATCCACATCAGGCGGAGGAATTCCTAAAATCAATTCACCGTCTTTCTCCTAGGGGCGCAGTGGATGACCGCGCTTCTAGGTCGCCTTCTCCTCACACGGACTGAGGATCTTTCTTGGCTGCAGACCGATTTGGGAAGTACGCGACCCCACGGTGGGTTGAAGATTCTAGGCTTGTCCCACTGTTCATATGGCTTTGGACAGACTATTCAGCATGGCCGGAAATGTTCCCCCCTCCCAGGGAGGCTGTACTGACGTCCATCAGATGAACACAGATAAGTTATCACCGATGGTGCAGACTTAGGGGCCGATTCCGATCTCGGCCGGTAGGGCTCCGAATCGGATTCGGCTTTACCGGATCCGAGTCGGAGCCCTATTTCCCGACCGAATCGTACGTGCGTCCGGGCGAGCGAGTACGATGCGTGCGCTCGCGAAATCTCCGACCAACTCGTACGCAGGACCCGACCGCTCCGACCGACTCGCACGGGGACGACTCGCACCGCAATGGAGACGTTCCCCGGCCGGGTAAGTACGATGCGCACCTCGACCGCTCCGACCGACTCACGCAGTCCGGCTCCAAGGAGCTGTCGGAGCCGCACTTTGGGGGTCCATGTCGGACCCCCCTGGAAGCGTAGGCACGCGAGTCACACACAGGGGGGACCCATGGGTCCCCCCTACACGTGCATGTACGGCGCAACCCGCATCAACGCGAACACGCTGTAGGGGGCGCCCTTGTTTGCGTCGGGCCCATTGAGTCAATGGGAGCCTGTGTACGCGTCGTACGACTGGCTCCCATTGACTTCAATGGGAGTCCGACCGAATCGAATCCGATAGCATACGTGCGCATCGTACTCGTTCGGTCGGACTGCTAGGGTCCGATTCGGTCGGAAATCTCTCCGAGTCCGGCTCGGTCGGAGAGAGTTCCGGCCCGAATCGGAATCGGCCCCTTAGTGTAATCTTCTTTTCTATCTTTGTTTATAATTACATTTAAAAGTAGCAGATGGTTGGAAACTATACTGTGCCAAGCGCCCTTCCCCCCCGCCTGCTCTCTCCCTGATGAGACACTGAGACTCTATCTGGGCAGGACTGAGGGAAGGGAGGTTACTGTGCTGCCCTGGCGACCCCCCGCATGGGCATTCCCCCTTACTTTTCATTGATGTTCTTTGTGATGACATACTGCTCAGTTTTTCTTTGGTATGCAATGTCATGGACCGATTGGGTTTTGGGTGGGTGGTACAATCCCGGCACAATTGGGATGCTGTTGTGGGTGGGGGTGGGAGGGGGTTTGTTGTTGTTTTCCAGTGGTTACGATGTAATGCAGCAGAAGTTGGACCTACCAGCGCACTTTGTAGCACGTATACACAGATATTTTCATATGGCATTATTAGACGTTTTTTGCCACCACGGTTATGGCATCGAACACTGACTCTCTATGCATAAATCTGCTCACGTGGAATGTCAGGGGCCTTGGAGACCCTCGTAAGTGTCGACAAATACTGGTATACCTCGACAGACACCATATCCACATAGCGGTGCTCCAGGAGACGCATACCGACCCCGCAGGTTGCCCTGTTTTGGAGGTAGATGGGCATTGGACAGGGTATTCTCTTCTTATTCGTCCTACTCACCGGGCACACTGATTCTGGTTAAGAAGGGTACTCCTTTTCTTCTGGGTGGCTCCCTGAGTGACCCGTCCGGCAGGCACTGCGTACTTTGGGGTATCCTGGGAACACAGGCAATTACCTTGGCTTGCTGTTATGGTCCTAATGTCGATGACCCAGACTATTACACTTCTCTTTGGGGGCAAATTTTAAAAGTGGGCTCTACACATATCCTTTGGGGAGGGGATTTTAATACTGCACTATGCCCTACACTCGATCGCTCGCACCCCCAGCCTCACCATTATACCAAAACTCAAGAGACCCTCTCACAGCTGCTTCCGGCACACAGGCTCATTGATGCGTGGAGATATGGGCATCCAGGGCATAGAGAAGGCACATACCACACCACGGCCCGCGCTGCCTGGTCTCGCCTCGATTATTGGATTGTTTCTCGTGGAGTTGTGCCGTGGATGGTCCCCATAGATCACATGGCCAGAACGCTCTCTGATCATGCGCCCGTATGCCTGCAAATAGCGCCCCCTAACTCAATTGCATCCCCGTTCTGCTGGAGGCTTGTGCCCGAAGCGCTACTAGATACTGACTTTCAAGCAGAGCTGGGGGAAGAGATCGCAAGCTTTTTCAGTCGTAACAAGGGTTCAGTCGCTCATATGAGTACTCTTTGGGAAGCTTTTAAAGTTACGGTATGTGGATTCTGCATGGCAAAAAGTTTCGGGGTGCTTCGTGACATCAGACGCAGTTTGCGTCGATTAGAGGGTGAACTCAAACAATTAGAAGCGGACATGTGGCGCGATAATTCGGGCACTCAGAGGGCCGTGCTACGAGACAAACTTACTGAATATACTGACACTGCTGAGCGGGAGATTCGCTTCCGTGGTAAATATTTTACTGCGCGTCGATATGGTGAGGGAGAGAGACCGGGCAGAGCACTCGCAATGGATGTTTGACAACCCCGGTTTTCTAACTATATTCTGGACATATTAGATGCCTCGGGAGAGCGCCACAGAGACAGTCGGGACATTCTCCATACATTTACCTCATTTTATGAGGAACTATATAATACCCGTCGAACTGCACCCCCGGATTTTGAACCCTTCCTTAACGATATTGCCCTGGGCTGGCTGGGAGACAACCAGGGGGAATTTTTAGCTGCACCCTTTGAGGCGGACGAGTTTCGGGAGGCGATCATGAAAATGAAATCCGGGAAAGCCCCGGGCTCCGATGGCCTACCTGTTGACTTTTATAAGTCCTATATAGATCAGTTGATCCCAATACTGCGGGAGGTCTATCTGGAAGCTCTGGAGGCTCAAATTCTTCCAGACACTATGAGGGAGGCGCTCATCATCTCCCTCCTAAAGCCCGGCAAACCTGCGGATCAATGTGATTCGAACAGGCCTTTATCTCTCATTAACACTGACACGAAGATCCTTGCGAAACTCCTAGCGAATCGGCTTAGCCTCTTAATGGAGAAACTAGTGTTACCTGACCAGGCAGGTTTTATTCCGGGGAGGGCGACTTCCCACAACCTGCGTACACTATTCTCTGTTATGCACAATGTTGACCCCCAACTGGCACTTGTGGCGGTCTTTTTAGACGCCACGAAAGCCTTTGATTCGGTAGAGTGGGATTATCTGTTCACTATACTTCAATGTATGGGTCTTCCTGTTGGGTTCCTTTCATGGATACGTCTCCTCTATACATCTCCAACAGCACGGGTGAGAGTAAATGGGCACACCTCCTCCCCTATCAAGCTCACACGGGGCACCCGCCAAGGCTGCCCTCTCTCCCCACTTCTCTTTGCCCTTGCAATAGAACCCCTTGCGGCGAGACTTAGGCAGCATCACCAAGAAAAAGCCCTTTGCTGCTTTCTTCGCCCCATACTGATTTCTCTATATGAGGATGACGTCACCCTATATGTAAAAAACCCGATTCAAAATCTTAATCCGCTCCTGCGGGAATTTGTGAGATTTGTCGGACTATCGGGCATACATATTAACTGGGCTAAGTCCCAACTTTTCCCACTCACTCCAGCGGCAGCGCCATTCCCTACAGACTACCCTATTGAGTGGTGTACAGAGGAGGTAAAATATTTGGGGGTGCATGTCATCAATGATCGCGACGAATTATTGCGTTGTAACTACGGCTGCACGCTTGACCATATAACGAGCAGTATCAGTAGGTGGATAGCCCTCCCTCTCACCATTGCGGGATGCATATCACTTATAAAAATTATTATCCTTCCCAAACTTTTATATTTATTTCTGAACATCCCGCTATATCCTGGTAGGCCCTTTTTTAATATGCTTAGATCGGAGCTCATACGACTGGTTTGGGGCGGCAAGCAACCACGTCTGCAATGGGACATACTCACTTGCCCATATTCCCAGGAAGGGTTTGATGTGCCTAATTTTGAACTGTATTATTTATGCGCCCAGGCACACTTTGCACACTATTGGTTCCACCCCCCCAGATATACACCCCAAGTCGCTACGGAGCACTGGCTGGCACATCCCATCCCGCTGGACGGGGTCATCCTGGCAGTTCCCGAGAATCGGCCAGAGGGGCCGACCTCAGTAGATTGCACGGTTAAAGCCTGGCACCGCCTCACTTGTATACTTAAGGCACCGATTCTCTATTCCCCGCTGCTCCCACTCACATACCATCCAAAAATGCCGGTTCTTCAAGAGGGAATATTTGCTAAGACCAAATCTAAGTTCAAACTTACTTGTTGGGGTGACCTCTATCTAAATGGTAGATTCAGGGACATGCCTCAATCAATTCAAGAAACCCAGCCGTCCCCTATGGACATTTTTCTGTATGTGCGATTGAGACAGGGAATAAGGGAATACACGCCATCGTACCCCATGGAGCCTCCCACAGTTGCCCCATTGCACCACATGTTACGCACTACTGATGCTTCACATCTTGTATCTACTCTGTACCATAGCCTTTACACCGAAATGGAATACACTCCTAGTCCTGCACGCGCCACGTGGAGCTTTGAACTGGGACATGACATTACGGACAAGCAGTGGGACTATTGCTGCAAACAGACTGAGCTCGTCTCCTCGAACAGTAGGCTACGCATCACGCATTACAAATTTTTACACCGTCTCTACTACACCCCTGCCCGGTTACATCGGTATGGGCTACGTGACAGCGCTCGATGCGACAGGTGCAGGACAGACAATGCTGACTTTCTCCATCTGGCATGGGATTGTAGCGCAGTGCATTCATATTGGCAACAGGTATTTGCGGCACTGGAGCTCATGACCATCCTAGAAATACCAAGGTCCCCGCTGCTGGCGCTACTGGGATACGCTGAGGCGATACCAGCGACAAAGCGTAAATTTGTCACCTTTAGTATATTACTGGCCAGACGGAGGGTAGCTTGCAGGTGGGGCAGGGGTAGGGCGCCGAAATTTAAGGACTGGCTGGGCGATATGATCCTGTGGCAGGAACAAATACATACCTATTCTGAACTACTCCCCTTGCCTTCCCGGCCCCGAGATATATGGGACCCCCTTACTATGTACCTCATTGAACACCCACTTACGCCCGCCGCAGACTCAAGTTCGCAGCCTCAGTAAGGAGATCACTCTTTGCACCACATTTGGGGAAAATGTATTCTGGGTATTGATATGGTATGTAACAAATGTGTTGTTTGGGATTTTCTATGTACCCTCATATATGGGGAGGGCACGTGAGTGTGACATGTTTTCACGCTGTTGTTCTTTGCCACGCTTATATGGCTCTAATGCTATTATCATCTGAGACATCCTACTTTATACTGTGTATGATCATGCTCGGGTGTATTTCATGTACTGGAACCAATTGTTGGTATTGTTTGTTTAAAGAATAAAACAATAAAAAAAAAAAAGAATTTTTAATTGTTGTGACTCCAGTACCGGCCTTAGAGACTGCTACAAAGGCAAGCGTCCCTAACGAGAAAGCCTTACATCTGAGATAGATACAATGGGCTCATTCTCTCACTGCAACAGACGTAGAATACAGGTACGACCCAAGTTTAAAAACACAAGCATTCCTGCACTACGAACAGGAATATCCTCTCCCGAATGAAATAATGCCTCTAGATCAGTATGAATACATAATTTACACTGACGGATCTGCTCAGCCGGCCATTGGAAGTAAACAAAAATACAGCGCCGCATGCGCAATCATTAAAGGACACATGCAGGATGGAAGATTTCATCCAAGTTGTACAAAAACACAGTCTCTAGGAGATTGCACGGCGCAGCTAGCAGAATTAAAAGCTCTGTTACTGGCACTAGTAAATACGGATCGAGAATTCCCGACACTAATTGTGTGTGATTCGTTTTACTGTGTACAGTCGTACAATGAGTACTTACACCACTGGGGTCAAAATAGGTTCAGAGATGCAAAAGGTGGTACAATTAAGTACAAAACGCTATGGGAACAGGTAGTGTAGTTGAAAAATGAACTACTGAGAGCTCACGTGATACACCCACTGAGTCATCAACGTGATGGCGTTCACGTTGAAGGGAATTCATTGGCTGATGAAGCCGCAAAGGGAGCTGTACGCACGGCTTCTGTAG
This sequence comes from Calotriton arnoldi, assembly GCA_963921515.1. NCBI lineage: Eukaryota > Metazoa > Chordata > Amphibia > Caudata > Salamandridae > Calotriton > Calotriton arnoldi. Next base: position 60,786 of record CAWUFW010019846.1, read on the forward strand.
CTGCAATCACTCGTTCAAAAACGAGAATAGACGGTGAAATTGTGCTTGCAATTATTGCTACACGCAATAAATCGGCACTTCCGAAAAAAATTCCACTCATTACTCCTACAAGTTAGATGAAAACAACGTTCCATTTGCTCAGATTCCTGGAGTGGGGGATAGGGTAATACCAAACATGGATCAGTGATTAGGCTTAATATTAGCCACACACGAGGGTCTGGGTTCTGCGCATACAGGGGTACGGTGACTGTTTCCTTGCTAAAACAACGCTATTGGTGGCCAGGATTAACAAAGCAGACTAAAGATTATGTCTTGAAATGTGACATCTGCCAGCAGATGAAGGGCTCCACCATAACACGTCCAGCGCAGACACCATTATTAATATCAGACAAACCACTTGCGTGTGTTTATTTGGACCACTGCGGCCCCTTACAAACAGATGGGGCTTACAGGTATATCATGGTTGCAGTGGATTCCTGCTCGAGATTCCTATGGGTGTGGCCGCAGCGCTCGACTGACGCTCGAACTGTTATCAAAGATTTGCGAGTCTTTATGGGGACATACGCAATTGCCACCTTACATTCTGACCATGGCCCCGCGTTTAGCTCTCGGCTTACAAGAAAGCCATGTGAGGTTTGGGTGTAGCATTGCTGTACTTCTCTCCGTACCATCCCGAGGGAAATTCAGTTGTGGAGAGGAAAACCGGGACTTAAAGCAGTCTTTAACAGCTAGAGTATTAGGTTCGGGTGGTAGTTGGGTAAAACACTTATATGGCATACAAAGAGCATTGAACAACATGCCAAGAAGTTCTCTAGGGCGTGTCACTCCTTATGAGGTCCTATTTGGGATGAGAATGTGGGTACCTGATCTTGATTGTGAAGGCACAGTGGCGGATGAAAAACCTTTTGACATCCATAAACGTTTGCCTGTTTTACAGGATCTGAATGAATCCAGGGCACTACAAAGCAATGTCCAGGTAAAGAGGACCGCCACTGGGGAAGTCAAGGCAGTCACGGCAAGACCTGTCTAAGTCCCAAAAGTTGAGGATCTGGTCGGAGAAAAAATAGTGGACAAAAAAGAATTTTGGCCTTCATACAGAAAGCGTGTACCTGTCCTGGCAGTTGAAGGCACAGAACTGTACTTTTGCTACCTCTTGCCGGAAAAAAGGAGAAAGGATTTGTCACTATTTACCTGATAAAACCACACTATGTGGCCGATACTGAATAGTAGGCCTCGTGGACTCCTGAGTAGCCGACACCCTCCTCTTGCTACTATACAGGAAGTGCTAACAGAAAGACTCATCACGTTCGAAGAGTCCCCAGCACGGAATGATGGACTATGCAATAATGCTATGGAACTCGTTCCTCTGTAAAATGAAGTTCAAACGCAAATTCAAAATCAAAATGAAAGACAAATTTCTACTCGACCAAACACTGATGTCTACGTCAACATGCCTCAACAAGAGCCATCTACAAGTTCAACAAAACCTACGGAACTACCAAAAATAGATCGAACTGCATCTGGATATTTTATCGACTTCGATACCTTTTCATTGGATCCAAGTGAACCTGAAACGATGCCACCCCAAAAAACTCGTCATCAGCAAATCAGAGACTTTTCATCTTTCTTAAACAAACATCCCTGGTATCACCATGGATAGAACTATGGGTAATCACCGGGATACTTTTCTTTCTTTTCTGGATGGGCTTAGTAACTGTTTTTAGCATGCTTATTAATGGAACTTATCTTAGACAAAGCTCAGCAGCATCAAAAGTGAATATTATTCTGAAACCTCACCTTTCATCACATCGTGAACAAAGAGACTTGTCAACAGTGAACATTACAACAGTTCCTATACCAGACGGTATAGTGTGGGACAAGGTTGATTACGATATATTTGGTCCAACCGAACTTTTAAAAATACCACATTTATATAAAATTTCCTTAAATGATATTATTACCTCCAGTACATTCTCCGATGATTGGGATTATGAAACTGAATAATATGTTGTCTGATTTGAACAATCTGCTGCCTTTTCTAATAATGAAATTTTGGAAGACACATCAGATTTCAACACAATGTATTGCTATCAACATTGTGGTCATCATTTTTTGCACAAATCTGCTAATCCCAGAAATGTTTTCACATATCACCAATGGGAACATTGCCCAACACCGCCGAGAAGCAGTTCTAAAACATTTGCACAGAAATTTTCATATTTTTCAGGGTTTAACATTACTGACCCAGCCTCATATTATTATAAGGTTGCACCGACATCAGCACAGAAAAATATGTTGACAAACACCAAACAGATTTACTCTGCTTCCTTTATTACCTAGTTGTCTAAACAAGGTTTTGACTCATGGAAAGACACAATAGACACAAAATCAGTCTGGGGTTCTAGAGACTGGCAAGTCCAGGGAACAGAAGCACTATTTAGAGCATGCCTCATTCCTCAGCATATTATGTTTCTGAATGATACTGTGCAACAAACGACCTGTCTTGAAATAGCCAAGGATAAGGATTTGAACGCACCTCGGATTCCAACACCATCACATACAGAGGGTAACCTTACATCACGAGAAGGGATCACGTTAGATGACATCATGCAATACAATAGATCAGACCCCAATTGGAAGGTATGGTTGGTTGGGCCCACAGACACTAATAGATGTCAGGAAAGATTCAAAGGTACAATCAAAGGGTTTAGTATCCACAGGCCAGATCCACGCTATGTACAGAGAGAACATCCAGGGGTAGTGATGTCATACAGTGTTGGGAAGTTATGCCTAGATTGGCTAAAAACCTCAACACATACACAAGTGAAACAACACTTATCCTTACTTACAGAGGATGTGGACCCACAGTATTTTTTATTGGGTCCCAGAAAACCACGTCAAAAACGTTTCTATTATGCTGTCTATAACGAAATCTGGAAAATCTCCCAACAAGAAGCCGCGGAGAGGTTACGAGAAATAGATCGGATTACCTTAGAGAAAGCTTTAGCCATAGTTGACAACGGTATGACTACGTTAACTTCCAGGATATATTCACTGGGCAACATTGTATCTTCTGCTTTTGATGTACTAGAACAAGATTTGTCCATACTGCAGCATGGGCAATCACAATTGCGTTCTTATTATGTTATTGAGCTGGACGCTGCAATCTTTGCGCGCAGGCTATGTGCCCTGACGTTTTATCAACAGTACATCTCTGTTTTCCGCATACAATCTGACAGAAAAACAGACAACAATGGCACAAAAGGGGGCAAAATATACAATGCTGCATATTGAAAAACTGGACAGATTAGCTTTTACAGTGGCGGAATCACCGTCCACAGAATGGTTAATCCATGGCCATATAACTCTACCGGTCACAACTTTCCAATTTCAGTATTGCCTAGAACAACAGCAGGCAGGCAGATATGAAGAAATGGGTAGGGAATTCATCAAGGAATCTTGGGAATTACCGTACAGATTTCGATACGGGAGTGGGGATCTAGAAATGTTTCTAAGCGGAACAAACTGTGAGAACGCTTTAAGTGGATCTCTCATATGCCAGGATATTATGCTGTACAGGGCCTGTAATGGTTCAGTAGTGAACTTATCCTGTCACTTGAGGGGTGCTCCGGCAGCCGTGATTACACCAGTATTCAGGCTACTTTCGAATGGGAGTTACTTGATGCTGAACGATCAAGGTTGTTGTGGGCTGCTTCCAGGCATCGCATATCTGGTAACCGTGAGCTCCAGGGTTTTTTTATTTTTTATATTTTATTTATTCAGGTCAGCAGAAAGATGACAATGCAAACATGCACAATAATGATGACGGCAATCCACAACAGACAGCGTACAATGGCATTTCACTGGTTAACGTAAACATCGGCACCATGAACATGTTCCCAAATACATTACATATCTAAACACCTACTGGCTACACCCATCAAGTTCCATGTCTCCCGAGATAACATGCGCCATACTTCAACACCCCCCAGTCTACACATTGCCTCTCATCCCATCTGGTACAGAGAAACTACACACTTGAATACTACTAATCTACTGCAATATACAGTCAAACATCATTTTGTGTAGAGCGAATATATTGCACAAATGGTTCCCAAAAATCCCTAGGTCTGGAAGCCTGCGGCAATTCTTCGGCATAGGCTCGAGCGTCTCTTTGCAATATGTCATGTCAGCTACCCAATTTTGATACTTCGGTGGGTTCCTGCTCCCCCAGCATAGGGCTATTCGTCTTTTGGCTACCAACAATGCCACAGCCAGGAACTTACGTCTCCGGGCCAGCCGGAGCTTGTACATCCCTAACAGGCAAACCAGCGGCTGATTAGGTATTTGCTCTGCCAGCATAAGAGTCAGTGCCTCCGTTTCTTCTGTCCAGTACTTTTGAAGCTGTGGACATGCCCATGCCATGTGTAAGAAGTCCGCACTATTTGCGCCGCACCTATGACATTTATCGTCTACTCTCAGCCCATATTTGTGCAGTTTCGCCGGTGTGTAATATGCTTGATGTATAAATTTAAAGTGTATTATACGCAAATTACAATTTGGTGTTAGCAGCTGCATCTGCACACAGCTGAAGTCCCAGTCCTCCTGTGTAATAGAATTACCAGTTGCCTCTTCCCATCTCCGTAGTGGTTTATTCTGAACATTGGCCTGTTCCCTCTGGGCCGCATTGTATAGGCGTGTTACTAAACGCTGGCGTGGAGGCGACGTCAGCAGTATCTGGAGGGTATAGAGTGTCTGTGGTTCGGCTGGAAATGAAGGGTATAATTCCCTCATTGCCATTCGCAGGCGCAAATACGCAAATATTTTCAGAGGTGTGCGATGCGCGCTGAGGGAGATATCAGTCCGTGATATAAATTGCCCATGTGGAAATGTATCACTCATCGTGCGTAGGCCCATTTCTCCCAGTAAGGACATCATCTTCTTTTCTTGCATTACCGTTATGTGCGGGTGATGCGACATCGGCAGCGCCGGCGCATACAACGGAAGTTTCAGTGCCCGTTTGCCTAGCATATGCCAAGCCATTGATGTGCAATGTACTGGGTGGATTCCGGTTCTCGGGACAGAGCGACTCGGGTCCGATATATAGGCAATCAGCGGAGTCGGCTTCACACTGTCTTGTTCGACCGCTATGTGTGGTATGTGGCCATGTGGGTGTAACCAATAATGTGCATGCTGCGCCTGCGCACAATAAAAATATAGTTGCAAATCTGGTGCTCCGAAACCACCCTGTGTGTATGGTTTAGTCAGATCTCTCCAGCCCACTCTCGCCTGTTTTCCTGCCCACGTGAGGCATAACATGGGCGCACGCAATTTAATTAATATCGATTGAGTGAGCCATATTGGTATATTCATAAAGAGGTAGAGGAATCGTGGTAGTACTATCATCTTTTGTATAGCTATTCTGTCTGCTAATGAAAGCGGTAATTTAATCCACCTCTCTATCTGATCCTCCAGTTTGGACATGGCTCTACCATAGTTCTCGCGTATCACCGTGTCTGGATCTCTGTGAACCCATATGCCAAGATATTTCACAGGTTCGGTCTGCCATTTCAGAGGGTAATCCAGAGTGGGCTGTAACGTCATAGGGGTTAGTGGTATCACCACTGACTTATCCCAATTTATACTTAGTCCCGAGTATCTTTCAAATTGGATATATTCTCTAATGAGAGTGTTGAGATTGGTTTCTGGGTGCCGGACATAGAGAACCATGTCATCAGCATACATTGATATACTGATTGGACGCAGTTGGAACTGTAGTGCAGTTTCCGCATGTTTTTGCCGTATTTTACATGCCAGGGGTTCGAACGCTAGTGTAAAGAGGAGCGGCGAAAGTGGGCACCCCTGCCTAGTCCAACGGCCTATCCTGATCGGGTCAGATGTATTGCCATTAATTCTTATGCGTGCACTGGGCTCCGAGTACAGCAGCGCTATCCAGCGCAGAAATGGTTCAGGAAAACCCATCCTACGCAGTACTGTGAACATAAATGTCCATTCCACCGAGTCAAATGCTTTTGCAGCATCTAAAAGGGCAGCAGCAGCAGGGAATTCTGGGTTTAAGTGGTGGAACAGCGCGAATATAGTCTTCAGATTTTGCGTAGTAGATCTTGTGGGTATAAAACCAGCCTGATCCAGCAGGGCCAATTTACTTAGTAAGGGCTGTATCCTCGTGGCAATAATTTTAGCCAAGATTTTGACATCTATATTAATTAAGGACAGAGGTCGATAAGATTCGCATTTCACTGGGTCCTTGTTCGGCTTGGGGAGGGTAATCAGCAGCGCCTCACGTAGAGATGCCGGCAGCACGCCCTCCTCGTAGGCCTCCTCATACATCTCAGCCAAGTGTGGGATCAATAAGTCCCTGTATTCTTTATAGAACTCCCCAGGGAGTCCATCCGAGCCAGGGGCTTTATTGTTTGGGAGAGAATTAATCGCATCCTTTATCTCGTCTTCAGTGATATGGTGACTAAAATATTCCCGGTGTGCATCGGACAGCCATGCCAGTGCAACATCATCCAAATATTGGTGTATTTCGTCAGGGGTCATGTCCGATCGTGCAGAGTAGAGATCGGTGTAATATGCTGAGAAGCAGTTAAGTATCGATGTGGTGTCGTATACAGGTTGACTGTGCATGTTCGTGATTTGAGTAATGTAGGTCGATATGTGTGCAGGGCGTAATCTATTGGATAGCGCTCGTCCCGGTCTTCCTCCCTCCCCGTAGTTACGCGCATTATGTCTACGCGAAATATACTTGATCTCATCCTCTGCGAAGTCATGGTATGTATCTACCGTCTGTCTGATGTCCGCCAGTAACCTGGGATCCTGTGTTGCCGTAAACTGTTTAATGTCTTTTTCAATCCTGGTCAACTGCTGCTGGATATCTTTTAGGATCCCAGCATGTGTGCCTATACAGAGACCTCTGATCGTTACCTTGAAGGCCTCCCATAGTGTCCTTGCACTACTCACGGTGCCTGTGTTGTGTTAAAAAAACTCCACTATGGCCTGGTGTAGTTCGGAACAGAATACCTGGCCAAGGAGCGCGCTTTGTTGTAATCTCCATGTAAACTGCCTTGGTGTATGCGTGGGAATAGAGAGTTCCAAGCGCACAGGTGCATGATCCGAAAGCGCCTTGGGCATGTGTGCAATAGATGTGGTCCACGTGCAGATCTCCTGCGTGGCTATCCAGAAGTCAATTCTGGACCATGTATTGTGAGTTGTGGATGTGCAGGTGCCCTCTTTCTTATGTGGGTGTCGCATGCGCCAGATATCAGTCATTGCATATTCTTCCATACCTTCTCTAAGGGCCTTCACTGCCTGTCGCCCATACCTCTCATTGCCTGTGGATCTATCCATGGAGGGGTCTAAGGATATATTGAAATCTCCACCCCATACAACTGCCGTGGGCATGAGGGCACGCAGTTTGGCCCAGATGTGTGCAACAAATCCAGGGTCGTCTGTATTCCGCCATAAGTTGTGACAATAGTCAGGGCAGTACCTCCAAAGTTACCTTGGACTATAACATACCGGCCCTGGTCATCTTTAACAGAGTCTATTAATGTGAAGGGGACGCCCCTCTTAATAAGGAGCAGCACACCCCTGGCATATATGGAGTATGAAGAGGCCATACGGTAGGCTGCCCATCTCCCACCAATTCTGCCCTCAGTGTAATCAGTTAGATGCGTTTCCTGAATACAGGCAATATCCACCTTGTGGCGGTCTAAATATGCGAGGACTTTGCGGATTTTCTTCGGATTTTGTAGCCCACGGACATTCCACGTCATAAGTGTCAGTGGTCTGGTGGTGCGTGTCTTGTCAGCCATTCCCTAGTATGTAGCTATAGTGAGCATCATGGGATCACGTGAAAGTGCCACGTCTGTTGCAAAGGGCATCATCTATATAACTGCTGACCAATTTTCTCAAGCTTTTTCCCCCACTCTCCCTCCCACTTCGCCTCCCCAGTGACAGCGAAGACAATCCCCATCAAACCATAGCATTCCTCCCTCCCCCCCTCCAGTCAGGGAAACTTTAACTTGGTGTGGTGCACACAGGTTGGCGGGAGCTGCCAGTCTATATCCGGTGATGGTAAAAATCACTCGGGTGGTTGCTTTGATAAAACATAAACTTATGCACACAGTAACCTGCAAAAACAACAAGGCTTGGGGGCCGTAAGACCTCACCCAAGACCGCAGTGGGTCTCCTATCGACCCAAACAGTGTTAAGCGTATATCATACAGTCAGTACAGAAATAGTTCGATCTAAATGTATATGGTACACTTATCTGTGCTTCATAACTGCTTCACAATGATATATACTTATTCCGGTAGTCCACCTGTACTCAACCGTACACAAACAGTTCTGTAAGACAGGTTCTTTATGCGACGCTAGTGGAGGCACGTCCATTGGTCAACGTCAGTGGAAACAGAAGCGTTAGTCAACATCAGAGGTATCCTGTTGCTCATCCGGGTTCCCCCTCAGCAATTTTCTACGAGGGACCTGAGTGCCTCTCTGTTGCAAAAACTTTAAGACGTCCTTAGGCTCATTAAACACAGTTGACTTGCCACCATCTGTAATCCGCAACCGAGCCGGGTAGATCATTGCATAGGGAATGTTCTGGTCTCAGAGCTTCTTTTTGACTTGCAGGAACTTCTTCCGTGCCTCCTGGACTTGCTGCGTGAAATCAGGATATATGGAAATGTCCATACCTTCATGCTTTACACTGCCCAATTCTCTGGATTTGCAGAGCGCCGCATCACGATCCCGATAGTTTAAAAGTCTGGCAATGATCGGCCGTGGCCTGGCGCCCGGTGGGGGCAGTGGGGCCAGGGACCTGTGTGCCCGCTCTACAATGAAAACGTCTGAGAAAATTTCTCTACCAAGCAATGATGTTAGCAGAGTCTCAATATATTTCTCCATTGGGCCTGTATTCGTAGACTCCGCAATGCCCATAAAGTGCAGATTATTTTGTCTCGAGCGTGCTTCAGAGTCTTCGGCTCTCGCCATGAGAGTTGCCAGGGCTTTGTCCATCTTCCCCTGTCTTGTGTCCATCTGTTGATGCGTGTCTTCGGAAATTCTACGTTCAGCCATATCAATACGTTCCGTGTGTCTATCCAGCCGTTCAGACATCCGATCCACTCTATATGTGAGGGCATCTATTTTCCCATCAATATTGGCTAGGGTGGCCTGGATCGTGGCAAACATAGATTGTACGTCGCCAGCAGCTTCAGCGCCCGCCGGCGCCTCTGCACGCTGCGCATGTGGGTGGTCATCCTGGCTGTGTTCAAGTGCCTTTTTCTGTTGTTCAAATAGGAGTTTTGATTGAGTCCGGTTTCCCCATCGTGTCCCTGTAGGTTGCGGGCGGGTGGCACTCCTGGGTCTGATCTAAGTCTTTTCCCGACAATACACAAGGGCCAGTGGAAGTATCAACAGCACAGCACTCCTACGCAGCTTCAGAAGGCCTGCAGGGGGTGCCCAGACCACAAACTACGACCCAGCTGCATCAGGGGGCCCAACAGTGGACCGCACACTGCCCCGCAGGGTGATCTCGAATCCACGGGCCAATGTTCCCCCACACGGCTGCAAGACCCAAACAATATCCTGAAGGTGCGCTGCTCTATCCCGGTATCTTCACGGGAGACCAGCAGTGCTCCGATCGATTTCAATAGGAGGACACTCCAAAAGACCGCCGGCTCGTCAATGTCCCACCTCTGGTGTGGTGCTGCCCAGGGCCCAGACTTCGCTCATGCTTGGCGAGCTTCAATAAAGTATGCAGTGGTGTGTTGCGCAAACCAGTGGAGTTGCCCGGTCTAGGGGGGGAACTCACCGTCCCCAGCAGGATATCGCAACAGTCTTCCCGGCTGCTGGTCACTGTGGTCGATAGAGGGTGTATATTGGAGCCGTCTCGCTCAGCCGCTCCCACCTACCATCCACCCCGCATGTGTCCAGGTCTATACAGTAATACTTTTTGTTCTTATTGCGCAGTTCACCAACAGGGACAAGGGAAACTAGGTGCGAGGAGCTTATGAAAATGTCCGTTTAGCTCCAATGTTCCTGCCTGTGCCCGCGTGTTCGGTCCTCCACCCCGTGGGCGCAGTGAGGCGCGGCCGTTATGTAGGCTCAATCGTTCTCCCGGGCCTGGCAGTGCTATCTCTGGTGTGGGTAGTAGTCAGCAGGCCCCCATCACATACCTCAATTAGGGCGCACGTTGTCTCCACTGCCGCCCAATCTCTGGGCAGCGCACCGCGGCTCCGGCCCGCCTCAGACCTCCGGCCTCTGCCTCATCACACGCGCCGCTCCAGAGAAGCGCGCCGGCATCAGGAGCGCTGTCCCAGCCGCGCTCTGGGTAGAACCGCTCATTTTCCACCAATTCTGCCGGCAACGGTGTGCACCCGCACGTCGCACCTCTCCGGGCAGCGAGTTCTTTGTCACCGCACTGCTGGATCGTCGCTTCCGCCTGCGTGCGCAGCGCCGCGGCCTGCTCCGACGCGAGTCCACGGCGTCAGCTCACGTCCGCTCACCACAGGCCTCTTCTCCGTCTCACGGCTTCACTGCGTCGCAAGCGCTTCCAGCCCCTTTCTGAGCATAAAAAGTGGTTTCAGGTAAGGACACAGCCCTTCGATGCAGTCTAAGCACAGATATTTATTTCTTGCAGATCTCTGGGTGCAGGATAGTTGAAGGATTGTGCAGCAACCGAAGGAGCTCGCTCAAGAAGCGGCCATCTTCGGGCTTGGTTAGCTCCGCCCCCGAGCTCCAGGGTTACTTGCTGTATGCAAGTATTGTTTCCACTGACACATACAGTCAGGGAGGCGCCGTTATGGCCTTCACTAAATGTTTCTTTAATACGGTTTAACACTTTGAGCAGAATAAAAGCCATGCTTCTACAGAAGACCGTGCCCTTAACATCCGCTCGAGAGAATTTTGATCTCCAGATCGCAAGGTCCTCAGCCGAGATACAGGCACTCATACGTACGAACTGCCCCTTCCATTTCGCAGAAATTGTAAATCGTATCTTTAACATGTCTGATACGACGGGTATCGTCCACCTATTTAACACCATAGGTTCAGGACTGTTAAGCACCTTTCAGACGGTTCTCGGAGTTATACCAAACTTTATACACTCCGTATTCTGAAGCATTTTTGGAGGACTTCGCTAATCCTGTTTTTAATATCATGTATCCTGATTGTCATTTCTCTGCTATGCAATGGACGTCCCAGTCACCAAGGAGATGGAAAAAGCATTCGAGGAGTGTAAATACCGTGATCACATGGTACAACATATGGGCACACCTCGCTTGAGAGAGCTAAGTGCATCTTGGTTCTCGTCATTTAGACCAGTCTGGATGGACTGTATCTTACCTGTCCTCCGATGCCTGTTTTGCGGAGAAGAATGTGTGTTGGATCTCTGTCTGACACTCCCATCATGTGCGCTACCAGACATTGATGCTTTACTGGACCCGATAATGGTCCATGTTCTGCAGTGTCCCCAGCGTATTCCAATGTTGATGGCGGCATTCCTAGAGCCTCCACAGGTAGTCACGACTCCTGTCGGAATGGATACCGGCTCCTCCACTGACACCCAGACCTTAGATGGTGCACAGGCTGCCCCAGCATCGGTTGCAGGCAGTACAGGAGACCATCTGTGCTCAATTGACGTAATCTGCGAGGTGTTACAGGGATCGTCGTCTGCAAAGGCAGGCAACAGTAATGTTGCATCTACCAGCCAGGACACATAAACAATTGGCTCATTGTGTGCTGGAAGAAATTCGGCTTTTTTAAACAGAATAAAACTGGAACTCAAAAACAAATTGACACCTTTTTATGGACATGCATGGCTTTCAGACGCTTGTAGTAGTTCGAACTATACATACGGACATGTTAGAGCTATATTGGAGCTATGGCTTGAGTGACAATTTCCTCTTTACATTATATATATTTTTTTTTAAGATTTCTTTTTAGAATTTTTAAACATTTTTAGCGCAACTATTTGTTTTACTATAGTTATTTGTGCATACCAATGCCTAGTCAGCCTAGTAGTACGTTTAGAATTTGAATTATGTCGTCCAGTCGGATGAGGAGTGGGTGTTATATTCCATATAGGTACCCTAATATAGGCTCAGGTAACATCATAACCCTTCAACTATATTCTCCCCTACATTACATACATAATGGTTCTTAGGGACTGACCTTCTACCTAGATATGACACTGCACACAGAACACGGGATTTTCCCTGGTAAAAGCCTCATACATTATGCATGAGGATTCTTGGAAGCACAGCAGAACTACCATCTCCTGTATAATATCTATGTACAAAGTTAATTCCCGATGTCATCCTAAGTCCAACAAAGTAATACAGCGAGGTAGAACCCCCGGGGAGACCTATGGGTATATATACATCACATCTTTCTAAGACAGGCAGAGGAGACCAGGACTTCCCGGCCAACACACTGACCAAAGACGCTGAAGTTCCCGCATGCAGACACTCCAGCTCGCAGTGGCCTAACATCCCTTGCGGGGTGTCCAACCCGAGACCAGGACGGGGTCCCACAGTCTCTCAATCCAGGTAATGGGGTTGACTTTATCCTAGAGGGATTCTCGGCTTAATACCTACACACATGCTAGGTCCATTTAGGTACATCTAGTTAGAGAGGCATCGTAGGAGTACGCACTTTTATTATCATGTCTTTTATATACTCGTATGTATTCATGATTATTGCAAGATGGTAGAACTCTATCATCCCTTTACTTTCATAGTGCTTCTAATCATTTATATCTGTTACTGTCTAGTGGTGGTTGCAGCTCATATATTCTACACTAGAATAACGACTGTTCAATAAATGCTTATTGGAAAAAAGATCCAGACCGTTTATTCTGTGTATCTCTCTGAAACAAAGTGAGCGCGAGTGACTGAGCGAAAAGTAGTATACTGTTTCACGGTCCTGAGGGATCAGGGTTGTCATGTTCAAAGGTTCAAAAAACAGGGTATGCAGTTCCTGCAGGGGAGAAATGAGGGAGAGACCCCAGAGAAGAAATATTAGGTTGTCCTTGTGAAAGGAAAGGAAGGTGGGGGATCCCTCCTTTAGGAATTAGGGCCCTCACACACCCAGCCCGCTGGGTGTCATACTTCATCATAGGGCATGCTCCTTGTCTGGTCGGCGCTGCAATACCTGATGGGCACCCTATGAAGGGGCTCTTTAGCGGAGATCTTTTATTCCTTGCCGTTTGGTGCAGTGGGTGTGAGGGACCTACAAAGTGTAGACGTGTGGATGTGGGGGTCAGTAGACCACGTGAATTAAAACAGGAAAAAAAGGAACAGGCAAAACAATTTTGATGACCCTGCCTTCCAACCTGATTAAAAGAATGGAGTGGCGACTAGCTGCAATAATGCTGCAGGGTGTTGCGCTCAATCTCGTGAGGTCGACATGTTTCTTGCCTTGTAGTCTAGAAGATCTGGCGACAATTCCTCAGGACCTAATATGAGTTTAATCAATCTACACTGAAAACTATGATATTGTGGTGTCCTAACCTGAATATACCATGTGTGGCACCGAAAGGTGAAGTACTTGTTGATGCGGCGACCAACCTATCCGGCAGTGTGGGGTAGGTCGATCGTCACCTGGGCGTTCTACAACTGACACAAGTTACATCAACGTGTCTTTTACCTGCCGGAATTTGATGTGGCCAGTCGCTATTTGTTTTTAGGTTGGTTGCCGCATCGACAGGTACTTCAACTTTCGGTGCCACACTTGGTCGACGCAGTTGGTGAAGGTTGCGAGCTGCAGTGTTGGCATCTGTTGGTGTTGGCGGGGTGGTCGTGCTGAGGAGTTTTACAAGACGTTCTTCGGTAGCCTTGGTCCAGATACAACAGTGGGTGATGAGGGTGGTGGTGTAGGGTGGGCGTGTCGAAGGCGAGATGTACGCAGTGGTGGTCTGTCCAGAGGAGCTCGGTGGTGTGGCTGTAGGTAATGATCCGGCTGGTGGAGAAAACAGGGTCAAGCGTGGGTCCGGCTGTGTGGTTCGGTGTGGTCACTAGCTTCTTGACTCCAATGTTGGCAAGTTTCTCCAGTAAGGAGGCAGTGTTCTGGTCATTGGGGTTGTCTAGGTGGAAGTTGAGGTCCCAGAGTAGGATGTACTCGGTTGATGCAAGAGCCTGGGGTGCAATGAGGTTTACGATGATGTCGGTGAACGGCGGGTGGGGGCCGTTGGGCCTGTAGACGAGGGTGCCGCAGAGGGAGGTTTTGGGGTTTATCTGGATCTGGAAGTGGAGGTGTTCCTTGGTTGTTGTTGGGTCGTTTGAGTGCGTGGTCAGTCAGAGGGTTTTCTTGTGGACAATGGCAATGCCTCCTCCTGGTCGGTCGGTGCTGTCCTTGCTGGTGATTTTGTAGCCGTTGGGGATGGTGATTGCAATGTCTGGTCCAGAATTGGGGTTGGTCCAGGTTTTCATGAAGAAAGCAATGTTGGGAGAGGCGGCGTTGAGGAGGTCCCAGATTTCTGTGGTGCGTTTGTGGAGGGATCGCATGTTGAGGAGGATGCAGTTGAGCTGGTCTGGTGCGCTGTTGGTCGGCTGAGCGGCGAGAGGATCTAGCGTGTTGGCATGGGTGAAGGCGTGGTTGCAGTTCCGGCAGGCAAAGGGTCCATGGGACTCCTTCGGTGACGCTAGGTGGCAGACGGCATGGCGTCCAGAGTTGAGGGCGAGGAGGGTGCTAGCGTTGTAGGGGTGGAAGGTCCGAGAACCAGGGTCCCTGACGCTGCCCGCGGTCCAGGCGCGGATGGGCGCAATTAAGTAGTGCTGCAGGGGGGTCTAGTCAGCTAGGAGGAGGGAAAATGTGGGAAGGGTCACTGGAGGGGGGGTGGGGCCACGGGGGATCGCAGCAGCAGGGGCGACGAAGGAGAAAAAAGGAAAAAGGAAAGAAAAACAAAAAACAAAAAAGGCAGAGGCAGGAAGAAATAAAGAGGGAAAGCAGAAAGAGAGACAAAAGGGAAGTCAAGCAGCAGAGCAGCGACTCTCCACCATTGGACCACCAGGGATGAGGCACAGGCAGGAGCCTGAGGGTGGTGGATGGCCTCGAACTCCTGGCCTCCGGGGCAGCAGCAGCAACGGGGACAGCAGCAGCTACCAGACAGAGCTGTGCTGTGAAAAGAGCAAGTCCACCAAAAGGTTAGTGGACTGCACTTTCACTGTGCAGCGGCTGCCATTAAGTAGTGCTGTGGGGGGCCTGTACAACTGGAAGGTGGGAAAACGCGGGGAGGGTCACTGGAGGGGGACGGGGCCTCGGGGGATCGCAGCGGCAGCAACGATGAAGGAGAAAACAAGAAAAAAGGGAAAAAAAGCAAAAGCCAAAAAAAGCAGAAGCAGGAAGAAATAAAGAGAGAGAGAGAGAGAAAGCAGAAAGAGAGACAAAAGGGCAGTCAAGCAGCAGAGCAGTGACACTCTACCACTGGACCACCAGGCATGAGGCGCAGGCAGGAGCCTGCGGGTGGACAAGGGCCTTGAACTCCTGACCTCCAGGTCAGCAGAAGCAATAGGGACATTAGCAGCTACCAGACGGAGCTGCTCTGTGAAATGAGCAAGTCCACCAAAAGGTTAGGGTCGCAATTCCTGCACCTAGGGGTTCTAGATAGTTACCTCATGGACCGTTCATGTGGGCTGAAATGGGGAGCAACCGGGGGAATCTTTGTTTCCGCGCTAATTCCCACATGTTTTTCAGGAAAAGTATCGGGATGTAACAGTGTTCCCAAACAACTTGTAATTAATTTTGCAACATCGGATATTATGGTAAAACAGGTGATGAGGGCCTATAACAGTAAATATATACAGAAGAGAAGAAGTCGACAAAATGCAGCGAATCCGTGGTTGGTTTACGGGAGCCACAGAGGTCTGGGACTAAAAACCAGGAAAGGGTGTCAAAAGCAGCAGAATAGGATTAAAAATAAACCTGTCAGTAAATATTCTAGTGAGTAAAACAAATGTGTGTAGGGCTGAGGAGGTGAAATGCTAAGAACGCGGCATTATAGGATTTGTACTGTAAATATTGATGCGATATGAACCTAGTACGCTTTGAATATTTCATAACGGAGCATGGAAAATGTACTTCCCACAGTGAAAGCACTGTACGTTTGAAAGCAATCGGCTCGTGCCAGACACAGTGCAATTACAGCAATCCCTCTGCCCCAATCCCCTTGACGCTCCAGTCTAGGGCAAGATGTGCCCGTCTTCTGGCAGCTCCAGGACTAATGGCACGCTTTAAGACAAATATTGCTTACTTAGAGTTCAACTTGGCAGATGGGGCCTGGCCAAAATGCACCTTGCCTCCGCCGCAGAAGCCATAGTATAAAAGCGGTCGCCGTTCAGTAGAAGCCTGTGACATGCGCAGTGCAGTCGAACAAAGGGAAAAGTGGCTGGTACTAAAGACAAAAAGAAGTTATGTTTCTATATGAAGTTTCTTATTAATATGCAAAAGCTGTTTTCACAAAGTAGGAGGTCAAGGAATCGAAGTACTTCAGTTACATTTTGGAGAGCATTCATAGAAACCATTTCTTTCTGTACTTAAAGGAAGCCTGGGAATAAATGATGCACTTAGATTCGTCTTACCCAGTCAAGCCAAATCTTGCATTAAAACAATGTATATCTAATACTTCCTGTCTTGCCACTCCTTCCTTTTTGAGCTTTCCACTAGTATGCGTCCTGCATGTACATATCACTACTGAGCTATCTCTCCTTATAGTTCTGTTGCATTATGAAAGAAATATGTTTCCTTAAGTCTTGCAGCTTCTTTCCAATCCCAGCCAGTGTAAAATGAACAAACTGAGGGGCATATTCTCAAGCCCCTATCGCCATGGGAACGTCACTTTTTCTGACGTTCCCGTGGCGATAGGGTCAGCGCCTTATTCACAAGGCAGCGTTAAGCCACTTAACGTGGCTTTAAGCCACGTTAAGTGGCTTAACGCTGCCTTGTGAATAAGGCCCCTTTCACGCTAAACTTAGCGTGAAAGGGGCGTGCAGTGGGTGTTGCGGTGGGCGTTCCACCGCAACCCCCTTGAATTTGACGCTGCCACCTATTCTCAAGGGCGGCGTTAATAGGTGGCAGCGCCGAACTTAAGACCAGGAAAATCCTGGTCTTAAGTTAGCGAAACGAGGAGAAATGCATTATTTCTCCTCGTTTTGCTTTTCCATGTGTGCTGCCTTGTGCAGCACACATGGAATAAGCAAAATGCCATGGTTTGTTCATGTACAGGAAGGTGTCCCTTCCTGTACATGAACAAACCTTTTTAAAAATGCCATTTTGTAACTTTCATGTGTGCTGCATGAAGCAGCACACATCAAAGTTACAAAATGGTATTTTGGGATTGTTTATGTGCAGGAAGGGGCACCTTCCTGTACACAAACAACCCTCCCCTGCACACAGACACCCTTGCACTCTGGTGCAGGGGTGCCTGCGTTGGCGCTAAGTTGTGAAACTTAGCGCCATCGCAGGGGGAAACGCCAGGCAGCACCACATTCTTGAGAATAGGGTGCAGCCTCGCGTTTCCGAAGTGGCGGTGAGAGGCGTTAAGCCAAGGAGGCTAACGCCTCTCACCGCCACTTAATTGAGAATATCCCCCTGAGTGCGATTAAAAAACCAATGGGCTACCTATGAAAAGAAACTGAAAAAGAAAAGGTTTAAGATATTCAAATATATACCTTCACATAATAATTTACCATAAAAGCACATCCAAAAATAAAAGAATGATAGTACTGACATTTATATATCGCCCATATTGCCTCACAAACCAGCTTCAGGCTGGGAAGTCTCTGCTGCAACCTTGTCCATCTGCCAACACCTATAAAGCTTCAATGTGGAAATGCAGTCTAAAGACTGCAACAGGACAAATGGAGAGAGAGAACGGAAGCATATGCTGAGTGCGTAATGTAATAAGGGAGTCAGGATTTTTCAATAAACTGACAAGTATCATCATCAAAGCCTGGATGGCTGCCTCATTTCTAAAATAATCTGGGCATCTAATTCCAAAGTGCATTCTGTACGGCCACAACTATCTGAGCCTGCCATTAGTGAGATAAATTTGCTTATATACACAAATATGCTGCCCTCGCCAGGAACAGTGCAAGTATGTTTCATGCTCCAGGCAAAACACTCCCACCCAAAAGAAAACCCCATTTAATTTCTGACCTGTTTCCTGTAATTTGGCGCGGTTTAACGGGATCTATAAGGTAGTAACCTTGCTAAGAATTAGGATGTGCCACACCTCAACGTGACGTCTTAAATCACCAGCAATTTAAATAGTTTTCTTTTGCATGGCTTAGTTTTATCCAGCTAGCATTTGCCCTTTAGACGACTCCTTTCGGCTTTTGTAATTTGTTACAGATTATTATCAAAAGAAAATCTTACACAATCAAATGAGGTGACATTATGTAATGTTAACTGTTAGAAATGGGATTTCTGGTTGGCTAGGGCTTGCGCCTAAGCCAGGCAGAAACCACCACTCTAGTCAGGGCAAGGGAGTTACACGCTGAAGATAACCCCTGCTCACCCCCTTGGTAGCTTGGCACGAGCAGTCAGGCTTATCCCAGAGGCAATGTGTAAAGCGTTAGCGCAACACACACACAGCAGCAACACACTAGGCACACCACAAAAGAAACTCCACACGAGGTTATATAAAAAATAGCCTTTGTATTATCATAAACACATTAGAATAGTAATCACACAATATACACTGTGCCAACTGGCACTAGGCAATATTTACAGGGGATTATATACACATGACAGGGCCAATTGGGCCACTGTCAGAACCATCACAAATGCACAAGTAGAAAATGTAAAACACTACCAGTAACTACTGGTAAAATACTGTACTCAGCATTATATCCTGCAACATAAATCATATTATGCGATCAGTATCACATCAGGCGTAAAATACATTATGCGCCAACCTCATAAGCCTAAACACATTAGGTAATAATATCCTCACCAGCATAAACACATTATGCAATAACTTTACAAGCATAACCACAGTATGCAATAACCTCATAAGCAGAAATCACAGTAGGCAATAACCTCATAAGCCTAAACCTCAGATTTAGGGAATAACCTCCTAAACATAAACATCAGAGGCATAAATCACGGTGCATAAATCACATTTCCTAGGCACCACATAAATCACATTAGGGCCTGGCGCCCTATCAACCTAACACTGTCCTCCTGGCCAACTGGCCTTCTCAGAGGGCTCAAATGCACTATGTCCATAATGTCAGGGCGTGCTGCCAATGCAGCAGAATCCAAAAGTGCGTAATTGCACTGGCCTAAACGATGCAGCTGCCACTAATTGCTGTGCAGCTGGGAAGATCGCTGTGGGCACAAATTAAAAAGGGGGGCACTGGCACCTCTGTGCCCTCTGGACCCCACTGGGGCCCTACAACCAATGTGCTCCCAAACATTGCAGCTGCCTGCGCTCTCGCAGGGCAGCTGTGAAACATGGCCTCAGCCCCACTCTGGGACTCTTAAAACAACTGTGCCCCAACGTTGCAGTTGCCCGCTATGGCGGCGCAACTGAGAAAATAACTAACAAGAGGCACGGGAACCACTGTGCCCTCTGGGCCCCCACTGGGGCTAATTAAAACAAATGTGGCCCACGTTGGAGCGGCCCGTTCTCCTGCGGGTCCGCTCAGGACAGATACGCACCGGCAATGTGCCTCGAAAGGCACCAACAGGACCATCGTGAAGCCCCACTCACCTGGGCTCTCACAGGGCTGCTGGAGCACTCCACACGGCTCCGCTCTCAGCCCTGCCTGCACCGGGACTCCTCTCGTGGTGCTGGCGGCAGGCAACAGGAGAGCCCCCACTCCTTGGGGACTCCTCTCGTCTCTCAGGCGGTGTACGCGGGGCTTCCCTCAGTTTACGGGAGTCCCGCCTGACCACAGGCTCTTCCTGGGCCGTTCCTCCACCAGCATTGTACAGGCTAGGCACAGACCTATTCAGGGTCAGGGGATTACTCCTCCCACTACTCCTAATGTAGGTGTCCCATTCAGCTTAGTGCTGACTCACCCTGCCCCTCCTGGAGCCACACACACCTCCCAGCCCCTGTCACTCAAAAGCCAGAAATGCAATTCACATCAGGCAGGCAGACACATAGCACACAGAAATGCCAACTTCTAAAAGTGGCATTTCTAAAATAGTTATAATAAATCCGCGCACACCATTGCGCAGTATTTATTATTACCATTCCAAACATACTAAACTTGACCACGCTGCTCCTCTCATATCAGGAATTACTACTGAAATACTTATCAGGGAATCCCCAATGCATTCCTATGGGAGGGCAGCCCCATAGTAGTGAGAAACCAAAATGGCTGTTTGTCACTACCAGGACATGTCACGCACTTAAGGTACATGTCCTATCTTTTACCTACAATGCACCCTGCCCATAGGGCTAGCCAGGGCCTACCTTAGGGGTGACTGACATGCAGTAAAAGGGGGGTCACAGACATGGCACACACTTTAGGTGCCACGTCACAGCGGCAGTAACACTGCGCGCACAGGCCCTGCAATGGCAGAGGCCTGAGATAGGTTTGCAAGGCTACTTTGGTGGGTGGCGCAATCAGCGCTGCAAGCCCACCAGTAGCATTTAATTTACCAGCCCTGGGTATATGAGATACCACTTGACAAGGGACTGACAGGTAAATTAAATTGGCCAAAAAGGTGTAGACCAATCTTACCATATGTAACACAGAGAGCGCACGCACTTTACACTGGACAGCAGTGCTAAAGTGCCCAGAGGCCTAAAACCACCAACACCATGTCAGAAAAAAGACTAGGAGAAAGGCAAAAAGTTTAGGGATGACCTTGCAAAAAGGGCCAAGTCCAACATTAACACTTTCTCCAGTGGCAAGAAATACGTCATCAGTGCTCATGGTAATAGCTGCAGAAAAAATACAGCGCCACAGAGACAGAGAGAATGTAAAGCTCAAATCTTAATCTGGTTCCCTTTCTTCAACAAACGCTGCCATACCCGTTGAACAAGTAGATCTATTCTGGCCCATTATATAAATAGCAGCTAACAGATAAGATCTCACCAGCACAAGCACAACATATTCACATGAGAAAAAGCAAAGCCAATAAAAAAGCTTAGAATGCAATCAGATTTTGAAAATCAGAAGCAAAGGTATACAGGATAAGTTTCAAATTGCATACGAAATCTCCTTTGAAAAGCACAAATAAATTACAGATGCTCTGTGACTTCACTGAAATATTCCTTTACTAAAAACGAAGTAACATATTTATCAAACAAATTTAAGGAATGATGTGCATGATGGAATATCACAAACGTACCTCAGTAGAGTAGCTCTGTAGCTTCAAGGCAGGAGAGTTTCCACATAGTAATGTTGGTGTAAAGTGAAACTGAAAGAGCTTAAGTTTCCTCAAAGGACATTTTAGGCAACATTTATTTTTTTATGCCCAGGCCCAGAGAAAGGTAAGTTTTGTTTTTAAATCTCTTGCTGTCCTTTTGAGGTTGTAAATTAGTCACAGACCTGTGAGACAGCAGAGGTGCATGACCTAGGAAAGATCAGTCCTCTCCTCAAAGCTCTCCTTGTAATGGCACTGCTTCATGCACCCCGGCTGGTCCTAAAACACAGCCGGCCCTCATGGAGATTCAGAATCCCCCAACTGACATTGAAACTCTTTCACTGAGAAAGTCCTATAGCTAGCTATCAGATACATTCTGCTCATTCATGGCAACATTTGAGAAGAGATGAAAGGGAGATTTAGAATCTTGGAAATCTTTAATATCCTTAGCATTGTGTATTTATATTGTAAATATGATGAATGTTTTAAAGACAAAGTGCCTGATTTAGATCTAGGTGGTAATGGTCCTGCTGCCACTTTTTCGATGGATTCATCGTCTGCCTACTTGGCGGTCTGCCCATCCTATTTAGATGTTGGCAGGTTTTTACTGTTTTCCACTTCCGTTTCCATCTTTAACTCCATCGTCCAGGTCCCTCCATAGCTGTTTCAACTGTACCACAATGCCAAACGACTCCGTTCTCACCTGGATCTAAGGTAAGTTACTCTAACAATTGTCTTACTATGAATAGTGTGTTGACAATTGATGTAGCCTTGTGTATTTTAGCATTGCTCTTACATGCAATTTTTTAACATGTGTAAAATGCACACACCTGTATTGACACTAAAGAAATAATATTGTTGTTGTGGAGGTTGTGAGTGCTGGGCTTGTGGTTCCTGTGGATGTGCATTCAATAGTGTGTGTATGTTGTGTGTGTGGCATGCAATATGTATCAAGAAGGACCATTACACATTAACTACATATGTATTTTGGAGCAAACGCAACATATATGTGTGTTGACACATTATTGGGTAGTTCTTACTAGTGTGTACTCCACTAAGGACTCACTACATGAGGATTCCGCCACTAGGACAACACCAGCACAACGGGAACATTTAAATAGGCTTGGCGCAATACCGCTGGCCTGATGGAGCACTGTTAGCCAGCAGGGGAGTCTGCTACAGCAGTTTACTGTCAATCAAACACAACCCCACTACCTGAAAGTAATTTTATAGATAATCTTAACGTCAAGGATCAAAAAGAGGGGAAAATAAATTACCCAATCCCTGTCTGGCAAAACACAGTGTGCAAAGAAAAGAGAGAAAAAATCTTTATAGATAAACCATGTAACAATTATTTTGGCACATATACCCAGAGTTTATTATGCAAATCAATAATATACCAAAATTTCAAAATTACATTAATAAATATTACAATAAATACAATGACAGAGAATAGGTAAACAATTACACATACTCATGGTGCCCAGGTGCAGGCATAGACAGGTCAAATATACCATACAACCAACTAAACCATACAATCCATTCAAGACCGCACTTGTTCACTCACTCATCACACTGCAAAATGGCACCCCACTCCATCAGACACAATAACCTAAACAAAAGATGCTCCAAAATATAATGCAAATAAATTCATACAGGGACCATTACTGTTGCTTTGTTGTAGGCAATTTCAACAGTTTAACAATTTCTATAAAATAGGTAGTTGATGCATATTTTTTATATCTTTCGTACAGACAAAATTGAAGCATGAAATAATGATTATTGTGAGGAGGTTGTGCTGATCAGCTGGGGACATGCGACGACACGCGTTTTCGGTGGCAGACCAAAGCTGCGGGTCACACCTTCTTCAGGGCGCTAAGACGTAATGATGCAAAGGCAGCAAACGCCTGGGAAACCTGGGCTGGCGCGAGCTCGACAATCATGGGGAGGAGGGGCCTTTGCCAGTTGATGGGACTTCTAAACACTGAGGCCACCCTCGACAAAAGTATACGGAGTGCTAACTAAATGTCGCTGTAGGCAAATATGAGCCAAAGATGTCTCCTGCCCAAGGTAAATGGAGAAATAGATGTCAGTCTGACCGTGTCCAAGGGCGATAGAATGGTAGTGAGTAACAGGTGTCAAAAACACTCTGATAAGACACATGCCACGGGCATACTGATGAGACCGGGTTTATGGCTCGTCAGGGCTGAAGTAGATGCAGCAGTTTAGCCAGCATACATCTAAATATGGTGGGCGGGATACTGTCAACTCAACTGAGTACTTGAAACTGCCACCTACAGAGGGATGATGGGAGTACCACCAAGATCTAGATCAATCCAAAGCTTGTCTCAATAAATCAATCACATTTTCCCTATTAAATTGCATTGGGATGGAGGCAATTTTAAGAGGGAGAAAGCTGCTGAAATAATTGCACAGAAAATATTATACTCTTCCACCTAAAGCATGAGAGCGGATATAAATGCAATCTCGACTTTCAGCATACAAAATTTCATGGCACTTAGCATACACTTGGCATGTACAATGACACTTCAGGAAGACCTTCTGAAATCTCTTAGCCATGCCCTGGAGACTCTTTTGTGTCTTCTGGCACCCTTAGCCAACTCACAAATGCATCTGGCCCACCCTCAGACACCTGGGTCCAGCTGTTATATATTCCTAGTGTACCCTCAGTGAACTCAAACCTCTCGTGGCCTTCAGGCAGACCGATTTGGTAGTAAGATACCTCAATTGCCACTCATTCTACATAAAAACAGTTACTCATTACATACCATCAGATGTATTTCAGAGGCTCTCAACAAATCTGCAGGCTTTGCAAGCATCAGAGAATCTCACTTGGCATTCCTTCTTGCACATAAACAAACATTAAATAATGGCGATTTGCTACTTCTATGTATGTGTACGCTCAGGAAGTCTTTACCAAAGTTTAATGGCAGAAACAACCTGTATCTGTAACGCCAGACACTTTAAGAATCACCGTTAGCTAAATGACATGGAATCCTGTGATGTCTCCACCCAAGGGCCCCAGGCAACGCCTTTGACATCCACAGGATTCCATGGACCCACATTACAAAATCCCACAAAATAAATGCAGGTCTACAGTAAGCCCACAATACAACAGTGTGCTGTAGAATGCAGCACACATATAAGCAGCAAATCGCCACCTTCCTGCACATAAACAATCATTCCTGCAACGCATGCATCCTTGCACTATGGTGCAAGGGTGTCTGTGTTGGCGCTAGGCAGCTATTTTTAGTGCCAGCGCTAGGGAAAACACAGTGGTGCGCAGAATTCTACTGTTATACCGTCCACCCGGACCTAGAGCACCCTTTACTCAGGCTTTACAAACTCCTCTTGAATCCTGTTTAGAGTCTGCCACTTTTACCATTTTGGGTCATTTTAACTTTCACTTAGAACTTAACAACAATAGTGGCACCACGAGGCTACTTGATAACCTGGCTGCCTACGGCCTTACACAAATTGTATTGGATTCGACCCACTCGGCCGGCCATACACTTGATGGCATTTTTACTAATAACCCCGATATTACTTTGGTCAAAATCACTCCACTACCCTGGACTGACCATAAGGCTGTATACTTTACACTCAAACACATCAACCCCAATAATCTCACCTTAAATAGACCCTCTGTGGTGAAAACCCGACCCTGGCATAAAATAGGTGGAAATGAGCTACAACAGGCTCTCGACATCAGCCTGCCCCTACCGGTCATTGACAAAAATGAAGCGGTTTCCCAATTTGAGGATTGGATTAGACAAGCGGTAAATCGGGTAGCTCTGGAAAAAATCTCTAGAACTAGAAGACGTCAAGCGACATCTCCATGGTATGGACCAGGTCTTAAAAGCATCAAATCTAACTGTAGGAGAGCTGAACGATTATGGAGATCCAATTATAGTAAGGAGCACAAACTAGCTTATAACTTAGCTTTGGAGCAATACAAGGAGGCTATTATAAGGGCCAAACAGGACTACTTTACGGCTAAAATTGGGGAGGCCAAAAACTCCTCTAAGCAACTTTTTAAATCAGTCCAAGCTCTATCCAAGCCACAACAGTCCAATCAGTTTAGGCCGGATCAAGCCTTCTGTAACAAGCTGGCTAGTTTTTTTCAAACAAAAGTGCAAGTTATTTATGATGAGCTCCTTCTCACAGTATGCACTGCAACTGCTTCTAGTAAGTCACCAGTGGAGGAGGTTAGCTCTCAGAGCCAACTCACGAGTTTTCTTAGCTTTTCACAGGAGAAGGTGAATCACCTTCTTCTAACTACTAAGTCAGGCTCACCCAATGATCCTTGTCCCCCCGCCATTCTACATTTAGTTTCAGATACAATCAGCACCTATTTAACTCCCCTCCTTAATAAAGTAGTGGAATCTGGGAGTTTTCCATGTGCCTGGAAAAAAGCTTGTATCAGGCCGACCCTAAAAAAACCTGCCCTGGACCAGACTGAGGTTAAGAACTACCGACCAATCTCTTGCTTGCCATTAGCTGCCAAAATTTTGGAAAAATCGATGAATATGGAATTGACTCAATTCCTCGAATCTAACAATTTGCTGGATCCTAGTCAGCATGGCTTTCGATCTTGCCACTCTACCGAGTCGGCGCTGATAATGGCTACAGAAGGGATTCGCAGTCAGGTTGACAGGGGGGGCCGGGCCATCCTCATCCTCCTAGACCTATCGGCAGCATTTGACACCGTGAATCACACAGTGTTAGTGCAGCGGCTGAAGGCTCTGGGGATCGGGGGAACGGCCCTGGCCCTCCTCACCTCCTTCCTAGCCTCCAGAGAGCAGCGTATAGCCTGGGACCATCTGCAATCTGACACTTTTCACCTTCCTTGTGGGGTGCCGCAGGGCTCGGCCCTATCACCCACCCTCTTTAACATCTATGTCACTCCACTGGCCAGAATCATCAGAGAGTATGGTTTCACCTTGGTCTCCTATGCGGATGATTCCCAACTCATTATATCCGTATCAAAAAATCCAGAAGCCACTGCTGTTAGCTTCCATTCCTGTTTGACCGAAATCATGAGCTGGATGGGTCAAAACTTCCTTAAGATTAATACAGAGAAAACTGAGGTGATGGAATTTGGTAAGGGCCCTTCCGTGTGGAACCAAACCTGGTGGCCAACAGAGGCGGGTGAGTGTCCCTGTCCAACAGCCAAGGTTCGGAATCTAGGAATAATCTTGGACAATCAATTAAATTTCGCCGGCCATATAAACCGCCTTACGTCCTCCTGTTTCTTTCTTACTAAAGATCCTACGCAAGATTTTTCTCTTTCTCCCTCAAGAACTCAGGAGAATGTTGGTGGTAGCTCTTATTCTTTCTAGAATCGATTACTGTAACGCACTTTTTGTGGGCATTGACAAAGCTCAGTTGTCCAAAATACAGTCTTTACAAAATGCAGCTGCTCGTCTGCTTTTAAATATCCCCAAAGGCCATTCTACCTCAGCTGGAATTAGAGCATTGCATTGGCTCCCTATTCAGCAATGAGTGGAGTTTAAGGCCCTCTGTCAGGTCCACAAGGCACTTTATGGTGGCGGAGCTGCTGATATCCAAAAATTGTTCCAAAGGTATGTGCCTATGAGGAACCTAAGATCAACTAATGTGGGTCTTGTTCAAACTCCCAAATTTTGCAGAGCTAGATGGGGTGGCAGGAGCTTCTCCTATCGTGCAGCCACGCTATGGAATAAGATGCCAACTGTCATGAGGCTGAAACCTAACTTGCAGCTTTTTAGGAACCTACTTAAATCCTGGCTGTTTCTCTCCTAATAAGCTACATCAACCTGCAGAGCATCACTGTCTCACCGCTTCCAGCGCCAAGACGCCACGGCATTCAAGCGCTTTATAAACTTATTTTTTATTTCATTTTCATTTCTTGTAAATACGGTGCATCCCTGTTTTTTTAAAGTGTTTTTTTGCACAACTTCCGACGTTGCCAGATTCAATGTGGTTTGATCAGCAATTGGTAATTTCACATTAAATGTACATAAAAGGGCATGGATAATTGTCATGTGTGATCGCTATGTTTGCTATATTTAAAAGGAATAATAAAAAAAAAACCTTCTCTTCTTCCACAGAGCAGTCTTTACAATGCACCATACATAATATGCTTAAATCGAGCGGTAACAGGTAAAGAATAGATATATGCGTCAGTGTAATGGTACGGTCCTTTATAAATGTGTGCTGCTGACAGAAACCGGGCCCATCGCATCCAATCACGTTTTAAAAGTGTTGACATTATCAGCTGTTACCTTGTCAGGGTGAATGGAATACATCGTGACATTTAAACTCACCTGCATTAGTGTATATGGGCTTTTCATGGGCCAGAGATTTCCTAGCAATACGTCTTTTTATCCGCGTCTGCTAACGTGTGTTTTAGATCAATGCTTGTGTCCAAGAAAAGAAAGAATGATGTTGCTACGCGCCCTGAAATGTCAAATGTATCGCAGCTTTGTTGCAGCATAAACAGGCTTTTATTCATGCATTAACCCAACAAAACTGACCGACCTTCACATGTGAAAGGTCAACTGAAAAGGGAGAGTCATTTATTGGTTCGTTGCCATGGGCACTGAAGAGACATGAAATAAATGGACATGTCTGTGCAGTAAGTCGGCTCTGCCCTGACATTAATGGTTATATACAGCAGGATTTAAAGATGCCTCAGTGCTTTACCATCACTCCCCTAGGTAAGAAAGATTACCCCGGATAGTCATCCGCCATTTCATTTGTGACTTTGGTAAAATTGATGCTCTGCTGTAGTGTTGCCAGACAAGCTTGGAGATCAAGATACATACATGAGAGACTTTTCAGCTCCACCTTCCATCCATCTCTATGTCCGTTAGGTAAGAGCATTAATTATTAAACAAAATGACCCCTGTATAAAAAATAGTGTACTCGCTGCTCATTGTGTTTCTATTTTTCATTTCAATTCTGACTTATTTCACACATGCATTTATTTTGTGCTTACCTCTACACAGTGGCGGCTGCTAGCAGGGAAAAGTGGTGAGCAGTACAGGGGACAAGCTCCGGATGCACAGGTTCCCAGGCTCCCCGGCGCCAATCCAGACGCTGCTCTGATGCTGGTGTTACTCATCATGAGAGAAGCACCGGGATTGGGCTGAGTGGCTGGTGCGTGCTGCTCACTTTGCAACAGCATCAAGATAGGTAAGTGCGCATGATGGTTTGTCCGTCCTAAGACAGCAGGCCAAACCGTCATGCACACTTGCAGTGCCCTTTGCCCACCACTCCTCGTGCTGCAATCAGAGGATGACCCCGCCCTCAAGACTCGACTCCGGCTCCGTATTGCAAAATAAAATGATAATTAACCAGTTTTGTTAATTGCTTTATTATCACTTTATTTTATATGTTTTCATGCAGTGGGGTGACGCTTCTCTGCCATAACGGAGGAGCCACCGCTGCATTCTACACTTCTGCATCCTGACTTTCATGTTTCTCCAGTTGCTTACAGTGACGGATATTTAGAGTTATTTCTGATCACTCAATGTTATGTGCACTCACTACATGTGTGAATTGACAGTTTATTGATCAGATATTTGATATTGTATATTGGGATTGTTAACCTGAGTACAATGTGGTGCCTTGTCCAAGTTGAAATGTATTCTATGTCAATGACTGATGTACGACATGTTTGGCTGCATTCTGTTAAACTTAGTATGTTTCTATGTGCTGGGTTCATAGGATTTTCATTTGGACTACTTAGTCCACAGAACAAGTGAGCCATCACTTTGGTAACATCAGTCAATGCGGCGGTCAAGCTATGTGTGTACGTAGACTGTCAGTTTTACTGAGACATACGTGTTCATATTTTCTTACTGTTGGTGTCACATTGTTATCCAGTATTGACATTTGCACATGTCTGGGGCCTACACTGACATTGCATGCCACACTTGGCCTTTCCACATACTTCTTCCTGTGTTGCACCAATAACTTTGATCAACGTAGATTTATACTGCCATGTGTGACAAAGTTGCTCATGTCCACAGTACTTTGTCTCACACCACTGACCTTGTTGACCTTTCAGTGATACCAATAGTTGGTACACCATAGAAGAGACATTGATCTCAGACTTATCTCTTGTGTTGCCTTTGTACTCATGTTGGCTTGTCTGTCAAGCCACATGGTTTCATTAGTGATTCGTTACCGAGTCCAGTTGATGTGGTTCCTTCCCTCCAGACAGATTGAACTGACACATGACATTCTGTCTCTACTGCCATTCACCAATTAGTAAGTGTATGACAATGTGGAACATCATTGTCTGCACATTGCAGTGCATTGTTCCCACTACGTGCACATTACATTATGACCCTGATATTTGGGAAAGTGGCACTGTGCAGTGCAGCAACTCACCTGTCTGTACTGCGTCACAGAATAAAGGCAATAGTGCATAATATTTAGGCCATACCACGCTTTCCTTACATTTCAGACTACAGTGGCACCAGATGTGCTGCGTAACACTAACACAGGCACCATTGCACCATGGTGCAAGGGTGCCTGCACTGGTACTAGACAGCCCAAACAGCTCCAGTGCAGGACAAGTATGCACCTTATTGCATTAATATGTTGCATTCCTGCCCATTCACTTAGGCGTAGGGCAGCACAGCAAGCTCACTTGATGCACTGCCCTATGCCAAAATCCCAAATATGAGGGCCTCAGAGTGTTGACTGAGATGTATTTGTGAAACTGATTCCAGCACACATAGGTAGCGATAGTGAATTGGATTACTTCCGTTGTTTTTCCTTGTTACACATCACCTGGGGAGACCATTTAATTTGTTACATTTAAAAGTTTACCTGGGATGAGATACGTCATGCTCATGAACCATGGGAGTTTCATGGAGACGCCCCCACAACACCCATGGAACCCCTCCCTTGCACACAGAGATGGCACACTGCACTTTGCCGAGTGCTCTCTTCTGCGCTGCCTATGTGGTGCGGGTGGTGGGGGACTTCTCACTACTCCCAACTGCAAAATGAGCACCTCCATGGTGTAATGGAGCTTGCAAAAGTTTAATGTGTTGCTTGTGTTTATGTACCAGAGCCAATTCGTCATTTCTTATGCCTGGGTTGCCGATGCGCAGGAATTTTGATGCATCAGGCTCTGCGCCACGCTGGATGACAATGCGTCACACATTGACAAACCATAAAAATCAATGCGTTAGTTTTCGCTGGATTTTACAAGGGAACGTCCAGCTTGAAATTATTATTCTCTGCGTGACGCAGCCGGTTCTTGCACTGGCAAATTACAACGCAGGCCTACCAAATTGACGCATTTGGCCACATACATCAGTTTGTAAATATGGAGTACTTCCTGGCTGTCGTTATTCTTACAAAGACAAGTGGTCGTGGGTGTCTTATTGTGATCTTTATTCAGTAAATATGAATGGCTCCCGGCCAGCAGCTTCCCCAACAGTCACTGCCGCTCCATCCTCTAGAACACACACAAGTTCTAGAAGTGGAAGCAACAGCGCGTAAGGAGCATACCTGCATAAACATGGAAAACAAAATCACATAGATATAACACATCTCCCTACCTAAATAAAACAATTACAGCATGGACACTGGTAATAAAACATAAATGCACAATGCAAACAATAAAAAACATGACTGACACCAAGAGTGTCAGACCAGCAGGTAATACCCCATTTTCTATAGCATAACATAAACAGAACAGTAGAACTCAATTGCAAACATATGATTCCAAATATCTGGGCCTGGATTTACATCACTAACTGGGATCCCTCTGAATTCCCAGAGGTCTTCCAATTTCACCCCCACATCTTCTCAACCACTCTCTTCCTTCTGCCTCATTGCATATTGCCACTCTTCTGGTGTTCCACCATTTTCCATCATCCAAGTTCACAACATTCCCTCTTACTTCAACAACCACCCTGGGTGTTGATAGCTTAGAACATCCTTTCTTTTTGAGATGATCAGAATACACTCTGACCAACATGCCACTGTTAAACACTTTACTTTCTTTCCTCACATTATCATTGTGACTCAGTCTGTACCTCGTTTGATACTTGTCCACATTCCTTTGTAATTCTTTATAGTTCACTTTAACTGTACCAGCTCTTGCCATCCATGCTGGTGCTGCTACTGTGCACGGCACTCTGCCTTTCAGCAAACTAAAAGGTATAACTCCATTGCAGGATGGGGTGTGACACGATAATTCCACAACATTTCTTTCACTTGATCCTTACAACACAAGTTGCTATGCCTTGCCAACTGGATACTTTCACCCAAGATACGGTTAAACTGTTCAATCATACTATTCCCCCTTGGATGATAAACAGCGGTTTTGCAATGTCTGATAACCCATTTGTTCAGAAAACTGCTGAACTCTTCTGACACAAATTGAGGACCATTGTCGGTTAATACTTCCGCAGGACACCCCTCACGCCGAAATATGTCCTCACAGAATGCAATCACATTCTTAGATTTCACTTCTCTCACAAATCCCACTTCCGGCCATTTAGAAGAAAAATCCATCATGACAATGGCATATTTTTCGTTAGCCCCTAAACCCTTAAAAGGGCCTCAAATTTCCATTGCTAACCTCTCCCAGGGTTGTCTTGGAAGTGGAGCTGGGCATATCGACGTCTCCTGAACCTTGTGAGACTTGTCGCTGCAAGCACAGGGAATGCAGTCACCCACACATCTTTCTCTTTGCTTGTCCATCCCTGGCCAACAAAATCCATATGAGCTCTTTTCTTCATGCCCATCATGCCGCCATGACCCCATGAAGCAAACTCACGACTCTCTCAAACCCATTGGTACCACCAATCTCTCATTCCTTCTAACTAACCATTATCGACAGATAACTCATCCCACACAAACTTAAATGGTAGTAATTATTCCTGTTTGTTCCACCCATTGTGTCTAGGAAGAGCATCTATGAGTTTCACCAAGGCTGGGTCCTCCAACACAGCTTCTTTCCATTCCTCTTCTCCAATGGCACCTCCCTAGTCTTCTATTTCAGCCACCATCCATTCCTCATCACCCTCCTCCTCACAGTGCCCCAACGGTAATCTAGAGAAGCATCCAGCATTGATGTTTTGTACACCAGGCACATATTTTATAGTAAAAACATATTCTTGAAGACGGTATAACCATTTTGCTATGCGAGGTGTAGCTTTACTTGCACCAGTTGTAGTAAATAGATCCACTAAGGGTTTGTGATCCATACGCAACTAAAATTCTAAACCCCACACAAAAATCAGAAATGTTGTATGCCCCAGCAACAAGCAAGGGCTTTTTTCTCAATGGTTGAGTAAGTGATCTCCGTCCCTTTTAGGGTGCGAGAGGCGAACGCATCCACCCTTTCTTTGCCCTCATGTACTTGCATGAGTACCGCCCCAAGACCACAATTGCTGGCATCGGTTACTACTATGGTTTTATCCTCTGGATCAAAAGGTTTGAGGGTTACAGCATTTACAATGGACCTTTATACAATGTCAAATGCATGTTGATGCTCACCAGACCAGCTAAATCTAACCCTTTTTTTCATGATCTCCCTTAAAGGATTTACTATGTCAGTGAATTTGGCACAGTACTCTGCCATACCCAGGAAGGATCTTAACTGGTCTTTGTCTTGAGGGGCAGGAGCTTTTTCAATGGCTTCTACTAATTTGAGTTTTGGCTTTACACCATCAGTTCTCAGAGTGTGCCCCAAATACTCAACTTCCTCTGTGCAAAATGTATATTTGTCCAACCCAATGGTCAAACCTGCTTTCTCCAGTCTCTGTAGCACCATCTTAAGTACATCATCATGTTGATTTACATTTTTCCCCAAATCAACACATCATCTTGAAACACCAAGACATTCGGCATGTCCTTCAGAATTCCCTGCATGACTCTGGAAAACTGCAGATGCAGATGCCAGACTGAAGGGCATGCAAATTAATTGGTAAGCTCCCTCCGTTGTTATGAATGAGGTTAAGTGCCTTGAACCCTTCTCAAGCAAAATTTGGTGGTATGCATTGGATAAATCCAATGTAGTGAAGTACTTCCCTCCTTTCACACTGGCTAACATTTCATTAATTCTTGGCAAAGGATGACGATCAATCCAGATCCTAATTTTGCCATTAGGTTTCCTGGCAATTACAATAGGACTTAACTATTCTGAGGCTTCTATTGGTTCAATTACCTTCTCATTGCATAGCCTTTGCAATTCTTCCTTCAACAACCCTCTCAATGAAAGTGGAACGTTCCTGACCTTATGTACTTTAGGTAATGCCCCTTGTTTTAATACTATATGGTGTTGAAACTTAGTGAGGCATCCCAGCTCCTTCCTACATAACCTAGGAAACAAATTGACCCACTTGTTTTCAAACTGGGACACAGTTATCAAACCTGTTTGGGATGATTGGGATCAAGTATCATACCTAAACCCTTTTGTTCCCTCCAACCTAACAAGGATCTTCCTTTTTCAACCACATACACCTTGCTTATCGCCCTTCTATCAAGATACACCAATTCAGTTTTTAAAAAAAACTAAAACCTGTAGTTTCTCACCACCATACCCCTCAGGCTCGACGTCCATGATGGATAACTTCACCGATTCTACTTTCTCCCATGCTTTCCTGTCAATTAATGTAAAAGGAGAACATGAGTCTGCCCACATTAATATCTCTTTCCCTTTAATGGTGATAGTACTCTTAGGAGGGCTATAGGGACATGAGTGTAACTCATTTTTGTCACCATCTAGCAGCATCACCTCAACACTGTCGTCATCGCTACTATTCACGTCGTTGGGCACAAAGGTATCCTTGTTCACCATATACACAGAATTTCTGAACCTAGTAGTTTGGCCTTGTTTGCATGCCCTGGAAAAATTACCTACTTTCTTGCATTTGAAACATGTGCTATTCACTGCAGGAAAATTGCTAAATTGTGCTGTATGCCTTGTGCTTCCACACCTGAAACACTGTCTGGTTTTAGTATTTACAAAGGGTTTCATTCTCGCATTAGTTTCGGTATTAGATTTGTGTACGTTTTTTTTATGGCACACACATTGCAAGTCTTTTCTGCACTGGCTTCCCCCTGGGTGGTTTCACCACTTAATTCCTTAACATACAAAGACGTGTTTTCAATGCGTTTGGCTAATTCCAACGTTTTTTCTAGAGTGGGATCTTTAAGACCTAAGAGTTTTTCCTGTATTTTATTATTGCACGTCCTATTGATCATCTGGTTGCAAATGATCTCATCTCTGAGCTCACCAAATTTACGAGAGACGGCTAACATCCTTAGTGCAGACACAAATTGATCAATCGACTCACCCTGGCATTGATCCCGGGAGAAATATTTGTGGCCCTCTACGACAATGCTAATCTTTTTCCCATAGTTCAACTCTAATGCTTTCAAAGCATTATCAAATACATCTTCTTCATCATCCGATTCTGCATCGACGTTCCTACCCTCTATTGGTAGAGTTTTCAGTACTTTTCTACCTTCTACCCCCAAACTATGTTTTAGAATGACAACTTTCTTTTAGATATGTAGTCATCGCCACCAATTGCTTCCAAATACATGGTAAACACCTCTTTCCAGTCCTCCCATTTCTTGCAAGGTTGGACCGGTTGTTCCAAAAATGCAGGAGGCGCAGCAATGTTGTGGGAAGCCATGGTAATTTACATGCAGCAAACAATAATGTTGACCAAATGAACTAGTCGCTGCAAGGTAAACAGGAAGCTAAAAGACAAGGTGTGCCAATCACCGGGTTGCTTGATAGGCTGTGTACTACAGCTGCAGTAGAGTAACTTGCATGCCTCAACAGGTTTCCCAAAGCCACACTTATAATACAGTGGCATAAATGCTTCACATGTTACCTTACCACACTGAGGATAGTGAAAAGTTGTGCCTGTCAACATAACTGTAAAGCTGGCAAGCTCTTTTAAAAGCCTTGAATCAATTGACGTGAGAGCTGTGCCTGTCAGTGTGTGTAACTGGCAGGCAATTCAAAGAAAACACAAGCTCTGTGCATTTTTGGCAGAATCGGCTTCTTGATTACATGTATCGCTGCGCGTTGAGCGGTTGCTGGACAACGCATGGCATCCTTCCGTGCTTCAAGCACGAAGTACGTCACAACGCAAGGTGTTCTTTTGTAAACAGGGACAGACGTCACACTCCTTCATGGCGGCGGCTCAACAATGCCGCACAGACCTCGCAGTTGCCGGGTAATGGGCTTCTCGCTGGAATTCCTCGTGCTGTGAATATGGTATGTGATCGCATGCCAATTTAACGGCCGCTTTAGCAATTTCCTAATCTTGCCCTATTATTCAATAACTTGCCACAGACGCATGCTTGCTTGCTGCATTGACTCGGCTGAGAGTCCTGACTGTGGGCGAGGGAATCACCTCCTCACGCATGTTAATTCTTACTCGACCCGGGGGCCCAACTCATCGATTGAAAACAGACTCGCACGTAATCTTCGAGTTCACACCCAGGCGTCGAATCCCAGTTCGTCGCCAGTCTTACAAAGACGAGTGGTCTTGGGTGTCTTTTTGTGATCTTTATTCAGTAAACAGGAACGGCCGCCGGCCAGCAGCTTCCCCAACAGTCACTGCCGCTCCATCCTCTAGAACACACACAAGTTCTAGAAGTGGAAGAAACAGGGCGTGAGGAGCATACATGCATAAACATGTAAAAGATAATCACATTGATATAACAGTTGCGTCAAAAATAGTGACACAACGGTGGCTTAGGCATCTTATAAATAAGCTCCTTAGAGTTTAGGATGGTAAAGATGGTGTGGTGCAAACTTCAATAGTTTAATTAGATGTGAAGGCCACGGTGGAGGCTTCGCCACTTCTGAGGCATCTGACTTCTTGGGTGCATTGATGATTACTGATTTGGGGGCGAGCCTTCAGAGATAGTGAGTCAAAATATATTAATACCTGGTTGCATGAAGGCCTTTACTCTGCTGGATGTGAAGGTTCTGGAGAAGGGAGAGGAAAAAGGTAAATCAACCTGGGTCCTGAAATGGGATTAGCAGCTGACTGGCTTATAAGGGTGATGGATGTTGAGGGCTGAACACTGAAGGGGTTTAGAAATGATAGCTGACTGGTCATTCAGTGTGGTGGGTGTAGAGTCAAAAGGTAACTGAGACCTAATGGGGAATTAGCTGCTAATACTGACTGCCAGGTCTTTGGCATCTGACCTGCCAGGGTGGTGGTTGTGGTGATTATCACTACCACTAAATAATATCACCCCACTAAACCTGCATCCCACTACTGAGACATTCATAGAGCTCACGCAAAGTACCTGACTTACAGAGTGTGCTGTAATTTCAAAATAGAGACACTGACAGCACTCAAAAACTCATTTGAGTTAGCATATATTGGTGCAGAGTTGAAGCAAGTTCCTTTTTTAGTAACCTTTTTCAGGGGGTTAGCATGGATGCATAGAGATCTACTTACACTGAAAGGTCACAACGTCAGTTCTCACTGGAGCCAACTCCACTTTTTATTATTTTGAGATCAATAAAACGATCAACATTGAGATTAGTAATAATAACACTTGTTATTAACTTAAGGTGATTCACTTTAGATGTGTGTGCACATATTTTCTCTTCCTTTCCCCATAACAAAAGCACTTCCAAACTACTGTATATGGTGCCAGAGTAATTTACAAAGAACAGTTTGATATGAGCAGAAGTATCTCATACTTGATGCCCTTTATAAAGACAGTATTGTGTAGGTTGGGTCTGACTGAAGCAACATTAGCAAAAAGAAAAAGTTATAAGCGGAGAAAGCTACATGTAACTGGGACATTGCTAGAATGCACACTCTCCAGTCAGCTTGTACATTATAGTTTTTTATCATGTGCCATATTTACAATTTGAGGTATAGGGAGATGCAATAATTTGCCCATTAACAAAAAATGTGTTCATGTGCAGAAGCCAAGATTAAGTTAACACTTTATACTTTTAAAAACAATAAAATAAGCTGTTTCTTAATTGGGATTTAGGATCCATGCTGCCTGCTCCCCAGCTCCACTTTCTAGCCATAGGAAAATATGCTTTCAATCATCTGCTCATACACAGGTACTGATGTATATGGTTTGAAAGCCAGGACTGTTTGTTCTCCCTAAGGAGAGCTAGTTAGGGAATTTGTTTATAGAGGACTCTATGCAGACATTTGTTTTCTTCTTTGGCTCCCGTAGTGGGTCCCTCTGGTTTTCCATCATGAGTGCTAGGGGATCAGGGTGTCCATATTCTGTTCCCTTATATCAGTTGTCCCAAACATATTCGACCCACTGCTCCTTTGACCTATTGGCCGTAGTCCGCAGCTCCCCATTATGTTACTTTTTTTGGTGGGTGGGGGGGGATGGAAGCCCAGCTTCGAGAGAACTTCCATTTCTCTCCCTTAAAATAATTAGCATGAAGCCGATGAAGGTATTATAATTATAGATGTAACAAAATAAATATATAACAGTCGTTTAATAAAATACTTTTATTGGTTTAGTCACAGTGCATGCAAAACAAAGTTAACCTTACAGGCCAGTGCAGGCAATGTATTGTGATGACTGCCCAAGCAGGTGGCTCAATAATAGACAGTGTACGACCCTGACTGTTCATGGGTAGCAGACAATTAACCTGAACTCTTTATTATTTAATCATATTAAATATTTGTAGTTAACTGCACCAATAGGTAAAGTTCAAGACTGAGGATACTAAAACCCAAAAGATGTTGAGGAAAGTCATGTCAATGACTTCTTAAAATGTTACTGCATTCTACTGCCAAAGACTACATTATCCGCTATACATGCCATTCCCCAGAATTGCCAAAACATTGAAGGTAAAAAAGAGAAAAACATCTGAAAATATCCCACAATACTTCTGGACCCCACTTGCAACTCTTAGATTTAGTTTTCCACCACTTGGAACATTTGGGCCTCCCCATTTTTAATTGGTTTACTAGAAATATTAAATTTTTGGAATAAAATGCATTTTTAAGTCAATTTAGAATTCCCTACAGATTTCTGTTAAGTATGGGATATTTTACATTCAACCCAAATGTAGTTGCACTTTTCCTGACATTGTTCCAGAGAGGGAAAAAAGCCCAGTGATCTCTTGTATGCTCTGAATATGGTGGGACTAGTTTCCAGCAATGTCAAGGCATTTACATTATTTAGGAACATGTTCAGTATTGGAGCCTTGAGTTTTTTTTTATCCTAATCAGCTCAGATCGCTCACATCAATCACCTCAGATTTCTGTCATCTTTTTATGTTGTAAAAATGCAGACCTCCTGTTCAGAGTGACCATGATGTCTGTGTTTAAGAGCTATGTTCAAATATGCGCAGAATTGTAATTAAAAATACAGGGCTTCCCCACATGCCTCCAGGAATCAGAAGGTGCCATGGAAATCTTCTCTCTGCACCACTTTGGAATGGGACAGGTTAACTGATGAAAACTGTGCAGGGAAGTATCCCCCACGTGCACTTATACCACACCACTTTTACACCAGATTCGGGCGCTGGGGAGTTAAGGCCCGAATCAGAATTTGCACGAAAATAGGAACGATAGACTAAATATCAGAATTGTGATTGTTTTAAAACAGATTCTAATCTTGCCATTATATGTGCAATAGCATTTCTGCTTCCTTGGATATCCTATCTTCAAACTGCTCCGTGTAAATATTTAATTGACAGGGTTTCGAATGCTTTTAAGTTATAATAAAGTAGTTTTTGAATCCAACGTGGAACATTTCCGGATTGGCCTGCAAGATCGTGCTTTTAACTTGCTAAATTGCTGGGTTCTTTGGATTGCAGCTTGGCTACAGCAGCATCTTGATACCTGGTCTTCAGGGCTGAGACAGAAAGCGAGGGCGCAGGCAAAAACATAGCTACAAACTAATATTTTTTTTTTTTTAGACTGTGGTTATGACAGGCCTGTACTGTCAGGGGAAAAACAAAGTACTTTTTGGAACGAGATAGTGCAAATATTGGTTGAAAACAAGGGTTGCAGCCAAGAAGTTATTAATAGAATTGGGGGGCGAAAAATTCCGCATCATAAGACTTTTTTTGCTGCGAGATGCATGTCTCAGGCAGTTCGACCTACTCAGCCTCTTTTTTTGGGAGTTTTATATAGCACGAACTAGACCCGAAGGTATCAGAGTGCTTTATGTGAGAACCAGTTGCGTTATAGACGGACGCATTAATTTTTGTTAGGCACTGGGAGATTAAGGGGCCTATTATGATGGCGGGCGGATCACCACCGCCCGACCGGCGGTGGCGATCCGCCCGCCATAACTCAGCGCCCGACGGCCATTTACCCCCGCCATATTAGCATGGCGGGGGGTACCGCGGCGGACGGAAAGACCGTCTGCCACTTTTCCGCTGGCAGGCAATCGTCACGATTGCCTGCTGGGCGGAAAAGGCCCACAATATGGTGGCGGTGCCTTTCAGGCACCGCCATCCATATCATGATGGGTGCGTGGGGCATGCCTTTGCATGGTGGAGACTCCGTCATGGAAAGGCATGCAGAGAATGACTTTGGGGGCCCGTTGCGGGCCCCCGAGGGGGCGGGAGTGGATGGCTGCACTTGGGGGGTACCCATGGTACCCCCCTTCATTGGCATGCACAAGGTGGCAGGCACCGCGCGGTGCCTGTCACGTTGTGCATGCCAATGCACAACATGCATATTTTATATTGCGGCGAGTGCTGCTTACAGCACCGCCCGCCGCAATGTAAAAGGTGTGGGATGCGACCGCCAGGGTGGCGGTCGCATCCTAATTGGCATAGCGGGACCGCCGCATATCTGGCGGTCGGTCCCGTTTACCGTTACGGTGGCGGGCGGACTTTGTCCGCCCGCCATCGTAATGGGGCCCTAAGTGATTTGCCCAGAATGACAGGATGTTGAGCGTCCCTGCCGAGACTCGAACCCAGTTCATAGAGAGAGGAAAAGAATGCAGACGGATGAACAGAGGGTGTACAAATGTTCTTGCCCGCTCAGTTCTGTGCGGGCTGAATGTGGCAGGTTTAGGAATCATCATCTGCCGCTGTGTGCGCAGCTCTGTTTTTTTCCCCTTGTAGTAATAACGCTTTGCAGCCCGTGATGTGCGTTTTGGCAGTGCATTGAAAAGTTATTTATTGGTTGTTTCTGTGGAAGTCATTATCACTCACGGCTTTGGTAGTAGAGGGCTGTGCAGTTCTGAAGAAGAGGTCAAAGGCCTTGCACAGTGGTTACCAAACTGTGTTCACAGCGCCCCTGGCTAGTTTTGATGACGCATCGGGGTGCCGCTGGTCTCAGACTGGGAACTACTGCCTTATATGTTTTTTTTAAACAAATTCAGGACATGGAGACCAGGTCCCTGTGTACTGTAATGGCAGCTGCAACATTTTTCTGAAAGTTATGGCCAGCCAGTCAGATCGTTTGGACCAGCAGAACCAGTACAGGTCCCACAGGACCACCAAAAAAGTCCAAGGGAAAAAAAAGCTCTCTTGGAAATCAGAAACCATCAATTGTTAAATTTATGGTATTGCAGGAATCCCGAGAAACCAAGCATCCAGAAATCACTAAAATTTTAGGCCTTCATAACCACCTTGAACACCTCTTTGAATGCAAATTTCGGATTTGAACCAAATAAAAAATAAACATGCTCTCTGAATAAAGTGCTAGCTTTCGGCCGAATTTGGTGTAATTCCGTTCAGCTCTTTTTTTCTATATCACTTCCCAAAAACTTCTATGCAAATTAACATTTGAAAATAAGGTCATGGAAAACCCCATTTTCTTTGACCCTATTTGATTGAGTCACCCCAAAACTGTCCAGGAAAAATATAAGACCCTTATTTTTCAAAACAACAGTCATGCAAGCAATAACTAGCACACCAAATGCAATACTGTGTGCTGTATCAAAAAGCAAAGCGTCCTCTGCGAATTGAATTTCGGAATGGAAACTTTGGAACCCCCCCATCTTTCTTGGCCTTTCCTGAAGGGACATGCACAAAAATTGCCATAAAGAGCCCAAAGTAAATGTACTTTTTGGGCAAATTTCGCGCAGGTTTGTCAAATAGGGAAAAGGTTACTAAGAGAACAAAAAATAACTTTCCTATGGAAACTTTTATAGCCAGTAGATAGTTATAGTTAGGATCAAAGTTTCCATAGGAAAAGCGTTTTTTGTTTTGCCAATAATGTTAGCGCTGCTTGACGAATCTCCACAAAATTTTCACAAAACTTTCCCTTTTTGTTTCAGCTGCTGCATTAAAAGTTTCAGGGTGATCCGTCAAGCAGGGGCTGAGAAAAAAGGGGGGTCCCAAATAGCGTTTATGTTATGTCTAAGGGGATTTTTCTGAACACGACTGCAGCCCGAACTGCTGAACAGAATTGCACCAAGTTTGACAGAAAGCTAGATGTTGGTCTAGAAAGCGAGCTTTTTGTGATTTGGTGTAAATCCGAACAGTAGTTTTTCAGATATCTAACTTCAAAAAATATAGATCTCTAGGGACGTGAGTCTTTGCAGTGGGCTCGCGGATCCTACTAAAATTTGATTTCTGCCAACACTTCAACCAGGAAGAGTTGGCAGCCATCTTGGGACTCGACTTGAAGCCAAGTCCCAAAAACAAAGTAAAAAATAAAGAAAAGGGGGCAGGGTAAGAATACCCTGACCCCCAGATATGGTGGGGGGGGGTCCCACAGGGACCCCGCCTGGGGTAAAATGATTTTTTTTCAATTTTGCCACAAACCCGCGGGTGTATACGGGAATCCGCAGCAAACATTTTTTTTAAACGGATGCGCGGGCTCCCGTGTGTCTTTTTTAAAAAAGCCCCCCTAGAGGGCCAAATCTTAGGGGTATGAAGGAGTGGGCTCATGAAGCCCCCATGTCAGGCTTATAAAAAGCCCCTGGGACCACCACCTTCCTGGGGCTATAAACAATAAAAATATGGGGGGCCCACTCAGGCACCCGTAGCCCCAGGGACAATTAATACTGTAAATGCGGGGGGCCCACTTGGCACCCGCAGACCTGAGGATTGCCACCTCCCCGGGGCAATTAATACTGTAAATGTGGGGGAGGCCCTAAGGCCTCCCCTGCTGGCCTGGGGATTGCCACCTCCCTGGGGCACTTTAGAAAGGGAATGCAGGGGGGCCCACCCAGCCCCCCTACTGCCCCGGGGGTCGCCACCACCCTTGGGCTATAAACAATAAAAATACGGGGCCTGTTTGTCCTCCCGCAGCCCCAGGGACCGCCACCTCCCCAGGGCAATTAATACTGTAAATGTGGGGGGGCCCGCTCAGCCCCCCTGCTGCTCTGGGGACTGCCACCTACCTGGGGCACTTTAGAAAAGAAATGCGGGGGCCCACCTGCCCCCCGCTGCCCCGGGGACCGCCACCTACCCAGGGCACAAATATAAAAATTAAGGGGGTCTCTTGTGACCCCAGGGACCACCACCTCCCTGGGGCAAATTTGAACAAAGGAGGGGGGCCACGTGGCCCACCTCCAAGGGCCCTAAATTGCACTGGGGACCACCACCCCACAGGGCCGGCTCCAGCAATGTCTTGGGGTGCCCACTCCCTCCCGCCAAGCCATAGCAAACAAGTGCTCTGCTTTCAGCAAGCAAGCACAATATGCTCTCGCTTGCTGAAAGCAGAGCAGTGTCTGTTTCCCTGCCCTCTGTGAAGCGAGCAGGGAAAAAGACACATTGCTTTGGAATCCAGGAAGCTGCATGTTAGCAGCTCTCTGGATCTCAAAGCAATGCCTGCTCCCACAGGAGGTGGGGAGC
Source organism: Calotriton arnoldi (assembly GCA_963921515.1). Taxonomy (NCBI): domain Eukaryota; kingdom Metazoa; phylum Chordata; class Amphibia; order Caudata; family Salamandridae; genus Calotriton; species Calotriton arnoldi. The sequence goes on from CAWUFW010019846.1 coordinate 103,915, forward strand.
AGGCAGGGACCACGGTGGCCATAAGGCTCCCTCGTGGTCCCCAATGTTTTAAATGTGGGTACCCTGGATGGGATCAGGGCACCCACACTATAGGCTGGGCCCCAGGGGATGGGGTTCCTGAGGCCAAAATCCAGCTGTGTGGGTCTTACTGGAGGTAACAGGATGGCTAGTTGGCCCCCAATGTCCCTCACGAGCCAAGGGAACTTCATACCCCGACTAGTAGTGTGCCAGGAGGTGCATTTGCAGAGTGGTGGAGAAAGGGGGTGTGGCCACCAAAAACTTCTCAGTAAACCCACTGTGTGGGACTTGCTGGAGGTAACAGGAGGGATAGTTGGCCCCCAAGGATCCTCAAAAGCCAAGGGGACCTCATCCCTCTACTAGTAGTGTGCCAGGAGGCACGTTTGCAGAGTGGTGGAGAAAGGGGGCATGGCCTCCTACCAGGTCTCAGCAGTCCTGCTATGTGGGACTTACTGGAGGTAACAGGAGGGGTAGTTGGCCCCCAAGGACGTCCTTGGGGGCCAACTATCCATCCTGTTATCTCTAGTAAGTCCCAGACAGCGGGATTGTTGAGAGGGCTTCGGAGGCGACGCCCCCTTTCTACTGTTATAGGAATGAGTATAGTTTCTCCTCGACATTGAGCGCATTTAGGAATGGTTCACTGACAGAATATCGACACCTAAAATGTCCCCATACCACAATATTGAGTTTTAAATATCGATGTCAAAAATATCGACATCCTATATTTATAATGGTAAGTACAAAAATATAGAGAAAAAAATATCAGTCAAAAATATAGTTGTACAAAATATCGTTTTTTATATATAGAAAATAAAATAATAAATATTAAATATATTAAATAATAAAATTAAAATAAAAAAGTATTTAATATACATTTAACAAATATAACAAATAAACTTAATTAAAAAAGTTAAACACATATATAATAATTAATATATATATTTACTTTAAATCCATCAATAAACTATTAATTTTAATTTATTTTATAATTTTAAAATTATATAAAAATGTAACAAATAAATATATATATATACATATATCAAAAACATAAAATCTATTCAAAAACATTCCATCATAAATTAAAACATTAAGGGGGTCATTACGATGGCGGGCGGAAACACTACCGCCGTGCCGTCGGAGGTAAAAACCGCTAGTTACCGTCCACCAGCAACTGCCCGCCCTCCCGCCAAATTAGGATGTGAAAAGTCAGGCAAATACCGCCCGCAAGCCTGCGACGCCGCCCGCCATCAAAGTGCGCCCGTTTACATAGCGGCGCCAGCCAACGGAGGCACACCGTCCGACGAAATGACGTACCGCCCGGCGTACAAATTACGATGACACAACCAAACAGCCTCACCGGCAAAGAGACACCGCACGAGAACAGGAGGCGGAAACCACATTGTCGACCACAGAAACACCAACCCGGCCTACTCCGACATGAATCCTGCTCTCCAGGCCATCCCAATGCTGTACCTGATGCAGCACCTAGGAGTGAACGCGCAACGACGACGCAGGTAGGCAGACACACAACAAGGGCATGCAAATACCGCACACAATGCAAGGCCGGAAAAACTGTACATGGGCCCCCTAGACACCCCTGTGGGGACAGGAAACATCCAACACTGTACCCACACATATCCCACCTGTAAAATATAATCAATCCACAACATCCTGGGCACCCAATACCCCGGACCAGGAGGTGACGTTCCCGGCACGGCACCGCAGCGCCCCGGCGATGACGCACATGCGCCCAACGCAGAGGCCAACGACAGCGCCACGCATGGGCTGCACACAAACACCGCAGGGTCACAACAACACACCACACACACCAGCCCCACACACTGAAGGCACATGTCACGTGGTCCCCCTGCGTAAATCATGACCACAACCGACAACTCACAGTTGCCAAAACGTAGTCACACAAGTGTGCCGAACAGGGGAGCAAAGTGACGTCGAAAGAGGACACACACCTGTGTGCAAAGCATGGAGAAGCACACGGCAGCTGCTACAGAACAGCACAAACAATGGACACTGACCGCAAAAGGCACGCCAGTCACAACAAACAATACCTATACCATCCTGCACGCAATAACAAGCCATGCAATGTACAAAACAGAGAAACCCTGCTGCCTTAGAACAGGTGTTCACAATCACTACGCCCACACACAAGTCCCAATGTACAGCGGGAAAGAAGTGACCCACCCACACACGGGAGAGCAGATAGCAGTGAATGTCCTTCCATTCCCACACCCAAATCACATTGTAACATATCCTGCAGGAGAACGGAGCCATTGTAACAACCACAACCCAAACATAGCCATGCTGAGTCAACCATCCACTGGCAGATAACGCCGAACATGAAAGAAAGATAAAACCACAAAATACAATTATACCACTGCTCCTTGTGGCTCAAATGCAAGTAATCAGGAAGGAGTCAGACACCACTGGCCTTGACCATTCATAGGAGCATGTGGGATGAGGGCCTGTGTCCGCCTCCCAAGCCATACACAAAGTCCTGCCACCTAACATCCATTCAAGAACACCCAGCATCGTCGGAGGTTGCACTCAGCAGACAGCCCAGGCAGCCGGAGCACGCCATCACAGCACCCTGCAGCAAAATGGATGGTGCACCAGTACTAAACACCTACGCCAGACAGATGCAGCTGTACAGCAATAGCTTGCTACAGATAGTGGGCTGTGCAAATCTGGCCATGCTGAATGTAAGTTATCGAGTAACTTACTGCATTGAAATGTTCAGCTGCGTCATCCCCGTTTTCTACTGTTGGAGGTGCCCGTACCACTGGCCTGTGGATTTATGTCTCTTCAACCCGGCATGTCCAATTGGGGACCTGGTACACCTGTTCTCACCCCTGGACGCCCATGACAGGAACTGTTCAGTGTATGGGGGCATGGCGTTTGTGGCTGCAATAGGACACACACTGCAATGGGACCAGTGTGCCTCCGCACAACGTATGCTGGATTACAGTTTCATCGAATGTCACCCGACATGTCCCATCAGGATTCTACAAGGGACAACCTACGAGGAACACGTTGCAACCCACCATCCGCTTCATTGGATGTCAACCACAAATACCACCAATGCGAGGGATGCTCTGCAGGAAGGTATCGCATACCTGACAACCTGTCAATTCATGGGTCCCCAAATCAATACCCACAATTGAACATTCATGTGCAACACCGTACCCATGCTTGCCATCCGCACGCAGTGGCCAGTCAGCTGTGCAACAACTATACCATGCACACGGAAACAAACACCTTACCATCAACTCCACCGTCATGACACCTGACATTTCCGGGACATGCACCCTGTCCATCACCATATCCCGTGTCCCTGCATGAACACGGGGAGGCTGAGGAGTGGGACCTGTGTACAGTGACCACATGGCCAACATTGCACGAACCACATTGCTACAATATGCATGCCGCGCACCTGAACACATGCTCCTGTAAGTGCACGCTTATCTGTCTGCTGAATAACTTGAGAACTGTCATCTCACCTTCTTCTGAACTTCCGTGCAAGGACATTTGCATGGACAACAAATGCAACACCCTACAACATGTCCCCGGGCATTGAGTCATGTACAGTAGCCACCATATCGCAACAACATGTGAGACTATGCTGCATGCATGTAGGCTCATGCTCTGATGTCACCTCTGACGCAGGTGTGTCGGAGTCACTATTGTCGTAAACCTGTACCATGGGACTTAGATGTACTGTGCTCATGATGTCAAGCTGTCTGGTAGGGTAAACCAATACTGTCTGTGTCACAGCCTAGGGCACCTCAGTAATGAGCTAATGTACTGTAGCATAGCAAGGGCAGGGCATTCTTAACTCTGAAGCCTTATTTCCACAATTAACGACTTATCACATCTACCTGTACCCCCTTTTGTATGTGTAATCATGCTAAGTATATCCTCCACATGCATTACGCTGCCAGTTGTGTCCACATCCTGCATCACAGAGGAAGTAAGCTCAAATACATGCCTTAAAGCTAATATCTGACTCTGGAGAATTATTGATCGTAGACAAGTACGAATGAGAGAGGATGAGAGTGTGTGAAGTACACGGGACTCGTGAGATTACCATGTAGTCAAGTGACATTGGATGTCAATGCACATGAGTTGCTGCCACTGTGGACCCAGTAAAATACCACAGGTCGTGGGCCTTGGCATGTCAGAGTCTGACGTGGCCCAACAGATCATCACATCAACACTGACGGCCTGGTCACTACAAAGCACAGTCCTACATATGTGTACAATGACCTTCACAGTCTGACATCACACTCAACAAGCAAATATAGGAGCCACGCCAGTTGCACGCCACATCAATGCATGCCAAAACACACACGATATCAGTGTGGGTGGGCAGGGCTGCACAGTGAGTACGAACCGCCGAAATGTACATACATGCTCAATTGAACAAGGCACCATCTTCACATTCACACACCCTGCAGACCCACAATGGCCAATACATATCAAGTAGGAGTCATCCTGAACTGCAAGGACACACCCACACACTGTGCAACAGACAATACACACATGTGCTCACATTAACAGACCCGAACAAGGATACAAACACTGACCATGCCCCTGGGTAACACATGTGTGTAGTCGACATTGCCAGAGCGCACACACACACACCAACACTACCCCAAAGTCACACCACACACACCACACACACCTACACCTCCCAAATGCACACATTGAAAGTAAGCCATGTGCCCTGGCTCGATGATCATCACAAGATACACATACACCTACACTGCTGGCCAGCCAGAAAGTAAGCTCACACATACCCGCACACTCTGCACATGCTACCTGTCATCCTGTGGCTAGACACACACCCTGTGCTTTGCATGCACGCAAACATGACACGTACACATTAACACAGAAATACCACCAAATACATGCAGACAATCCGTGTTACAGACACACGTCTTCATCACACACACAAGTAGCAGAGTCTGAAAGAAGTGAAGTCCCAGCCACGTATCATACACATAGGAATGTGAGACCAGACATTGCAATTGTTGAGGTACCATTCACGGCATGTGCCTCACTTAACTATGCACACACAGTAACAACTGCAAACAGCAACTGCACAGACACAACCCACTACAGGAACAACAGCATCCAGTCACAGAATACATAGCCAGGCGGCAACAATGTACAACACCAGGGACAGTGGCCAGTCCGATGTGCAGAGTACTGATACGAAAAGCTACGTATGCATTGTGTGTGAGTGTACCCTGCCATGGACAGCAACACTGCCATGGCACAGCCACCACTGTGGCACAGGTAGTTGTGTGAGGGTGCCTAACATTCAAACAGGATGCCAGTCCAACTGGGTGCAGTCTGTATGCTACGGGACAGTTGGATGTCCGCCCCTGAGAGAGAAGCACAACTGTGGAATACACACATGTGGCATGTGAAGCGGGAGGGCTTCTTGGCACAGGTGGGTCTGTGGCACGGGTAGGTGCACACACGCAGTGTCGATACAGACTGTGTGGGGACGAACCCGGAGGGGTAGATTGCCACTGTTCTGGGTATGTGGAAAGACCAGCTGTGGATGAATGTGGACTAGTGTGTGCACAACAGGTGGGCACACGAGCTATGCTGCATCAGGTGTGGACGTTGGCCCTCCCTCTGGGGACATGCTGGATACTGCTGTGCATCAGCCAGGCCCTTGCCGAGACATTTACACCCTGGCCTTCAGGTGTACCCCCTACATCGTCCACCTGCACAGGCTACCCAGGGCATGGGATGGCAGTGGAACTTGGTGGGTGGGAGGTCATGGCACCCTGCTCCTGGTCACATCTCGCAGGCAATACATTCTCAGTGTGCAGCAGGGCACAAGTCCCGAACAAGACGTGGGGGACGCAGACGTCATGACAGGTAGTGACGTCACGGAAGATGGCTTGCACCATCAGACTCATTGCCTCCCTCGCTCACCCCACTGATGCGATTGCATCATGGGAGCACGCGCGTGTGCAGCAGCTCCAATCTCTCCCCAGAGAGGCCAAATAGTGTATGTGTGGCTCCATTTGCTCCAGTCATCGAGCTCACGGTAAAATAGGTGGTGGGACGCCGTACACCCACATGGTACCCGGACTCAAGCCCTGGTGTGCAGGCAAAGCTACCTAATGTTTTAGCGAAGTGTGTGAGTTCCATGACACCCGTTGGCGGTGGATGGCTCGGAGGCTCTTCACCATGAGGCCCATATCACACACCATGGGTCCCTTGCCAATGGCAGCGGATGCTATGACGTTGCGCGCCGGGGTGTGTCGACATGTCGTCTGGGATGGTGTTTGCGGCATGGCCCGCTAGGGCAGCTACAGCTACTGTGTGTTGCATGTGGTGTATCCGGACTCCGGAGACAGCCATGCTTTGTCACTGTTGTCCAGGGCACGAGTCGGGGTACCATGCGGCTGTACGGCGTCCCCCCACCTATTTTACCGCGAGCTCGATGACTGGAGCGAATGGAGCCACACATACACTATGTGGCCTCTCTGGGGAGAGATTGGAGCTGCTGCACACGTGCGTGCTCCCATGATGCAATCGCATCAGTGGGGTGAGCGAGGGGAGGCAATGAGTCTGATGGTGCAAGCCATCTTCCGTGACGTCACTACCTGTCATGACCCACGCACAGATGCCGCACATGCTCAACAGACCCGGCACTGAGTGCAGCAGGGGTCGCAGGGGCAGCTGTGCCTGGTGTGAAAGACACTCTATCCGTCATCCTTGTGCCGACACGTGTTGCACCAGTGGAAGTAGTTGGGAGGGCGGGTATTGGCCTCCGCGTGGCTGCAGAGGAGCTCGAGTGCACGTCCCCTGTGCTAGCAAACATGGATACATGACCTCTGTACTCAGATGACGCAGCAATTGTCGTATGGGCCTGTGAGTCATCCAGCACACGTCTGCCCCCTCCAATGCGCCGGTCACATTAGTCTCACCCAGCTCCTGTGCAGCTGCACCATCCGATGCCTCACCACTGTTGACCGTCCCCTGTCCCTCAGCACACATGGTAGATGACACATGAGGGAGAGCGAGGTGGCCTCACTCATTTGGCATCAAATCCACAGACATGTGCAAGGGAGCCAGCACAGAACATTCCCAAGAGCACATGTTGCATGATACCTGTGCAAATGTATACAGCAACCACAATCAACACGTAATGGCTGGCGTACAGGTAATGAACCCGCCAATAAGTGACACATGTGTTGTGCACATGGAACAACACCCGGACTGTCACCCTGCGGCCATAGCCACTCATCGCTGTGTACAACCCACTCTCCTGATGGTGTTAAGGATGACCACTACATAATTAGGCCAAGGACATACCTGCATGGAGCAGAATGTGTCACCACACACACTGACTGCAACATGACAGTCCACAATGGTTATGAGCCCATGCCAGACAACTGTCCATCGCACGAGCACAACTACTGTTGCACAGTGTGCCGGATGTGTGAGTATCAGGAATATGAGGTGAGGCATCGCACACATGTGTTTAGGACGAAATCAGAGTATGCACAGTGCCACAAACATACATGTGAATTGCCACTCCAGCTGACTACAGGCTGTTCCTGAGGCCTACGACTCTGAATGCATTGACTATGCAGAGTGCCCAAATTACATCTTGACCCTCAGGAATCGCATATGCATGTAAGATGCACCCAGCACAGAGTACACTCACAACCCACTGCATCACACAACTAACATCACATTACCCAGAACATGGGTAGGCTGTGGACACATGCTGCCTCTCGCAGCAAAAGACACAATCCCACAGTACTGTACACCTGCCTGCTGCTGATGCCCCTACAAACGTGCATCCGCCACATGCTGTGTGACTGTCAATTGCAGACCATTAGTGGTGAAATGCAGCGCTGTGCCAACCTGACAATACGAGGGAGCATCCCCCGATTAGTCGCCGCAACATGGTCACACATCCGGCAGATGACGTCACCCTCTTCGTGGGATTGGCTGCACTGTCGGTTACACATACACAGAAGCATCAACTTGGATGCAATGGCTCATCACAAGGCCATGGACTGGTGGACTTCCAACTGCAGGGATGGTACACATGAGGGTTGGAATATCACACATACTCTTCTCAGCATCACCCACATCCACCAATGACAGTGGCATGATGCTGACCCATCCTAAATGATCAGAGACGTGTAACAGAGCCAAGACGGTATGGGACATGGCATAACAGCATGTGTACACCACACGTGAATGCATGCTGGTGGGAGTGTGTACACAGTACCTGTCCATCCCATTCAATTCAGGATGCCAGCACTTTGAGCAATGTGTAGTCTGCCCACATCTACTGTCCATTGTCAGGTAGACCGACACATAGCTCACAAGGCTACACATCTTTGTGGGTGGACTCACTGTGTCCAACACTGCGCAGCCCTCAACGTACTCGCCCTGTGAATCGCTCACCCCGCAATGGAGGTCACATTCAGTGCCACCATCTCTCACACACATCCCTATCACAAGGCCTGGAGTGTTCAATCGACAGGGCTGAGTTAGCGCATTTCCTGAGAGTTGTGTGATCATGACACATGTAACCCACTGTACAGTCAGTGTAGTTTCCTTCTAGGATTGGGCGGTCAATGTGCAGCCCAGGTCTGCCGAGACTGAGAAGGCCAGCAGGGAGCCAACCAGCCATTCACACAAGCAGTAGATGCCCAGAATCATGCATTGCCAAGTGTCTGTGTCACTGGGTGTCTGACATGAAAATGCCATGTACCACCACTCGGGAGGGACATGCATGGGGAAACACCAGAGAGCCTACATGCCCCTTCCACCTGTTGTTAGCATGGTAAGCGGTGCATGTTGGAACCCCACAGGCTCAGACTCATAGTGCTGTGGATGAACGACATGTGTGTCCCTTACATGCACTCCCACACACACTGTAGTTGTCTTACACACACATGACTTTTGCCGGTATTAGTCTTGGGCAGTGTGCGTGGAGCTCGGAATCCAGGAACTGCAGCTCCTCGCCGGTGAGTGGACCTGCACATATCATCAGAGTCGTCGACATTAAGGTGGACAGGTGGCAGCAGCAGGTGTTGTTGAGGGGTGGCAGTCAGCAGTCCCTGGATGCTGTGGTAAAGCCTGTCACCCTCCCACACTGATATAGCCCCCTTGGGGCTGTTTCTGCGTGTCCAAGCTGCTGCGATTGGTGTACCGCTCAGCCTGTGTACGTTGTGTTGTTGGTGTGTGCCATACTCACCCAGCCTCGGAAGCGGTGTCAGGCACAGCAGCTAGGTATATTGCAGTGGTGTTGCCGCTACCCACATATGCAGTCTGAATTCATCATCATGCCTATCAAGCTAATATGGCCTTACTCCCAATGTGCATGCTCATAGCAATGGTATGTGTCAGTGGTCCTTGCTATTGGTAAGCGGACCTGTGTAAGAGTAATGTTGCTGTGCTGTCCCTACTTGTCAGCTGTTCGTTGATACTATTGCTTTGTCAGTGATCTTTGTTTTGTGTATGTGTAAATGCCATGTTGTGTGTTGCATTGACATGTGTCCACTTCCATCTGTCCTAGGAGGAGACCAAACATACATCGCCCCTACCAATTGCTGGCAGACATGGAGGATGTGGAGGTCATAAGGAAGTTCTGTCTGGGCCGGCCCACCCTGCATCGCCTATGTGCCATGTTGGAACCCCACCTTCGTCCTCGCAGGGTGTATCCTACTGCATTCACCCCCACGGCCAAGGTGATGGCTGCACTGCATTTCTTCGCAACCGGTTCATTCCAACACACGGTGGGCAGTGGAGGTGGGATGTCCCAGCCCATGTTCAGCAAGGTGCTACGGGATGTCCTGTCAGCTATGATGCTGTACAGGAACCGGTACATCCGATTCCCCAGGGCCCATGATTTGCCTGCGGTGAAGGGTGCTTTCTATGCACTCGGACGCATCCCCCAGGTTGTTGGTGCAATTGATTGCACCCATGTTGGCCTTTTTGCACCACAGGCCATGGAGCACATCTTCCGTAACCGGAAACATTTCCACTCCCTGAATGTGCAAGTGGTGTGCCTGGCGGACATGATAATCACACACGTGTGTGCGAAGTTTCCGGTTCCACCCATGACTCGCACATTATGCGCCACAGCATCCTCCCACGTCTGATGACCAATCTGCAACCGGACCGTGCATGGATTGTTGGTGACTCTGCATATCCTAATGGGCCTTGGCTGTTGAGTCCACTACGCAATCCTCGTACACCAGCTGATGTCAGGTACAATGAGGCACATGGGAGGACCAGACGTGTGGTGGAGCGGACATTTGGACTCCTGAAGTCCAGATTCAGGTGCCTGGACCGCACCGGGGGTGCACTGGCATACTCCCCACAGAAGGTGTGCCAGATTGTTGTGGCATGCTGCATGCTGCACAACCTCGCTATTCGCAGGCGGATCCCCCTGATAGTGGATGACGGTGATCAGCCAGGGCCCCCGCCTGCAGGCCAAGCCATGTCCAGTGACGAGGACAGTGGAGAGGAGGAAGCAGTGAATGAGCGTCAGCAGCTCATCGCCCGCTACTTCACTTGACGGTGAGTGACCATGTACGACGGCTGATGTCGCTGTAGTTGTGTATGTGTATGTGTGCATTGTCAGGGCGGCCTATTGTTCACTGAGTGCTGTGTGGCAATGGTCCATGTCCAGGGTAGTATACCACTGAGAGTGGCTGTGACATTGTGCCCTGTTGCTCTGTGAGATGTGTGTACATTGCTTAGGCCTGATGACAAGTACTGTGTGATGAGTGTGTGACACACACAGTCAATGGACTCTTGTTCTGTTTGTCACCCCTAGGTCCCTACAGCCTCTCCTGGCCTATCGACAGAACACACTACAGATGAATTTCTGAACATGCTGACGTTTGTGCACCATTGATAATAAACATAGCAGATGACATAGGATGTGATACAGGTGTATTTATTTTAAAGGTGACATGTGATTGTGGGAAAGGTGATCAAGAAGGTGGTGCATGCTGTACAATGAGTTGACGGTCCTGTCCGCGTGATGGTCAAGCTGTACCCATGTTGTCCTGGGTCCGCAGTCCAACAGACATTTGCCACTCGACTGGCAGTGTGGGGTAGGATGGTAGTCCAAGTGAATGCAGGGGGTGGCCACCATGGCTGTCTGACTCACTGGCGTTTGGAGCGTGCAAAGTCCTCCCTGGACATCTGTTTCCTCTTCGGACGGCCCCTTCCACGTTTGAGAGGAGGGGGTTGTGTTTGTGGACTGCTGGTGGTGGCTGAGGATTGCCCACTCGCTGTGGACGCAGGGGAACTGGATGTTGCATGTCCCTGCGCCCCAGCAGGTGGTGGCGTAGGTGGTGTGGTTGGCCTTGAGTGGGCCCTCACCTCCACCACTAGCTTGCCCATAAGGTCCACAAGTCGGCCCATGTGTGCGTCCATGGACCTCAACACCCCAAGGACTTCCCTCGTGTCAGAAGCTGACCTGGCCCATTGTCCCTGGGCCTCTTCATAGGCCCCAAGGACTCTGGCTATTTGCGGCAGGGCTTGGCTCCCAGGCTCTGTTGGCCTTGGCCTGACCCTGCTCCTCCCACCTGGACTGCTTCCACCGACCTGCCCACTCACCACATTGGTCACCCGGGGCCTCCTCCTGGCTCCCAGGGTAGATGTTGAGGTTTGTGCCACCTCTTGGGATGGTTGAGTGGTCAGGGAGGCCGTGGTGGTGGTGATGGTGGTGGTGGTGGTGGTGGTTGCGGCGGTGGTGTTGGCCGCAATGACCGTGGCAGCAGGGGCCTGGGACTGGTCACCAGCCCTGGGAGATGGGTTGGTGGGTAGGAGGGGTCCTGGGGTGCTGTTGCGCCCTGCCATGCCAGATGTGCCAGGTTGGGTGTCCTCGTCCGTAGAGGTGTCCAGGCTTTCCACATCCGTGAGTCCGTGTGGGGGCTTGTGGACTGGCTGTGATGGCTGGTGTCTCCATCCGCAGCATCATGCTGTTCGTCACCTGTGGGGCGGAGACGAAAAGTTATTGTGTTGCACCTTGCAAGGTTTGTGTTAGATGTCTGACATGCACAGTTTGTGCACAGTTGTGCACTGATTTGCCGGATGCGTGTGTATGTCTCTACAATGTGTGTGCGTGATCAAGGCAATGGAATAGTGTGATGGGTGCATCTGGCATGGGACGGATTTGTAATGCCAATTGGTGTGTGTTGCAGTACCCCTACATTTTGTGGCTTTGGTGGGAACGGGGTATTGCCCCATGAACGCTTTGGTGTTGAAATATGGTACTGTGGTACATACTGTGACATATGGGTGCAGAAGGGGACATGTGTTTTGGCCACACGACACTACAGAGACAAAGGTGTGTGTATGTCTGACTTAGCCAGCATATCTGCTCACTGTTGTCATTTATGGGCATTCCACAGCAAGCATTGTGGTGAGTGAGTAATGGTTGTATGCCACACGACGTATTGCAGATGGTACAATTCCTTGGTGTGCGTGCTACTCTCACCCATGTGCAGCAATGCAGTGCTCTTGGGGTGTTGACTACATTTTGTATGTTGTTACTCACAGTGTGACGTGCGCTTCAGACACAGCAGACTCATTATTGGTCATCAGCAGGACCCTTTGCTGTACTACTGTCTATGGGGCAACTGTTTAGATGATATACCTTTCATGACACTGGGGCTGGATGATGAGATGGATGAGATTTTGAATGTGCATTGTGTAGCTGTGTGGTTCATGGGTCCAGTGGTGTATGTGACATTACTGGGGTTACACTATGTTTCAGTTGGACGAGATAGACTTACATGGGTGATGTTGTACTATGTCAAGGGTAGAAGGAGACACGACTACATGGACAAGACTTGGATGGTGTTGCTGATGTGTGTGATGACTGGCACAGTGCACGCCATGTGGGTCAGTGCTCTAGTTAGACTTGTGCATGCTGACTTGACTCGTTACGTGTTACTGCATTTGAGATGGCTCATGTGGGATATGACTCTGTAATTGATGTCCGGGTGCACATTGGTCACATGTTTGTGACAGGGAGCAGTGCTACCTGTTCCTCTGCTAAGTGACATGTCCCACATGTTAGTCGTAGTACAGTCCTCATGCCTACGGACACCCCGCCCTGTACAGTGGTCTACCTAATTGTTGGGTTTGAGGGTGAAATGCAATGGCTTCCACATGGTTATGAGAGGGAGGGGTGCTCCATCTTGCTGGTCTGTGGGTGTGGGGGCCGTGTTGTGAGTTGTGGTGATGGTTTCCCATCCACAGACAGCCCTCCATGTAGGGTAACATATCTACCTGTCGGGTGTAGGTGTGCACTGCAATGGATGACACATGGGTGTGGGGAGTGCTCCATCTTGCTGCGCTGTAGGAGTGGGGGCCTGGGGGGTACTTCTGCAGTCCCCCTCCGATACACGGGCCTTGTGGTAAGGCTGCTCACCTGTTACTTGTTGGTTAGTGCAGCTATGGCTGACACATGGGTGTGAGTGTGGGGAGTGCTCCTTCCGGCACATCTGGGGTACAGAGGGGCCTGGTGGGAGTTGTGGTGCTGGCTGACTGTACACATGCCCCCATGGTTTTCTTTGTTGGTGCCTATGGGCTGAGTGTGTGTGAGTGTCTGTTGCATATGTGAGGGATGTCTTCTGAATTGTGTACTGGACATGGGGGTGTTCGGCCCTCGGACCTATGGCATTGTGTTAGTGCATGTCTGTACATGGCGGTGTGCTGGTATACATTTATTTGTACTTACCAGCCTCCACTCCCCCTGGTATTCCGATGAGACTCTCCGGATGTAGTATGCCTCGCACCTTCTCCTCCCACGCCTTGAAGGTCTTGAATGGCGCGGGAGTTCCGCTGCCAGTCCTGTCAGCCAGCTCACGGTTCTTGGCCTCCTTCTTCCTGACCATGCTTTTCATGTCCTGCCACCTCTTGGTTATTTCCCCCCGGTTGCGTGGCACGTTCCCAACTGCATTCACCTGGTCTACGATCCTTTTCCACATCCTGTTTCTGGTGGATACTGGTGTCTGTTGGACCTGGTTCCCATAGATTTGTGGGTACACCTTGATGACCTCGTCGACCATGACCGTCAACTCTGTGGCAGTGAACTTGGGCATTCGTTGTGTTGCCATGGTGCGTAGTGTAGTTTTTGTGGTGCTGGTGTGGTGTGTTTGGTGTGTGATGTGCAGGGTGTTTGTGGTGCCGGTGTTTAGGTGGTGGTGGTGGTTGTGGTGATGGATGTGATGTGTGTGTGCGTGTGGTATACTGCTTTCCTCTGTGGCTCTCGGTGTTCTCTGCTGTGGTGTTGGCTTTGTCGTGGTGCAAGGGTTTGTGGTCTGTGAGGGGGCTGCTTTTGTACTCACCTATGTGGGTGTGTCATGATGGTCTGTCGTTTTCAGGTGTTTTGGGCGTGGTGTCCTGGGATTTATTCTAATTATGTGTGACAGGGGGATGTGTCTTAGGGATGGGTTCTGTGTCTGGGTATTTTGGCGTCGTTTACTGTGTGGACTTGTTGGCCGTGTTGTGTGTATTTGTTTGTGCCGCCACTGATTTCTGTGCACGGACGTGGCCGCCAGGCCTTCCGCCTTGTCAGTTATTCATTTCTGTTGTTCACCGTTGCGGGCAGAAAATGTGTTGGTTTCCCGCCCTCATGTCGGGGGATCATAATTTGACGGCCGGTGTGTAGTCCGTCCGCGCGGTCGTATTTGGCTTTTTCGGGCGGTATTGCGTCCGTGGCGGACGGATTGTCTTGGACTCTGACATGGACGGGTGGTATTCTGTTATTTTTTTCCGCTGCGGGCGGTGGTTGCTTCGCGTCATCATAATTGCTTGTTCGGTATTTCCATGTTGCAGGAGGGCGGTATTTTCAGGCTATGGCGGTTGGCGTTTTTTTTACCGCCGGTTATCGTAATGGACCCCTAAACTATTTAAAAATCTTTAAACTCAAATTTCCCACTCCAATCAGTGCAACAGTAGGGAAAGTGTTGGATAGCGGAGGGGTCAAAATTACTATTCCCACTCCAGTCAGTGCAAAAGTAGGGAAAGTGTTGGATAGCGGAGGGATAAAAATTACTATTCCCACTCCAATGAGTGTAACAGTAGGGAAGGTGTTGGATAACGGAGGGGTAAAAATTACTATTCCCACTCCAATGAGCGCAACAGTAGGTAAAGTGTTGGATAGCAGATGGGTAAAAATTACTTTTCCCACTCCAGTGAGTGCAACAGTAGGGAAAGTGTTGGATAGTGGAGGGATAAAATGTACTATTCTCACTTCAATCAGACCAACAGTAGGGAAAGTGTTGGATTGCAGAGGGGTAAAAATTTGTATTCCCACTCCAGTCAGTTCAAAATTAAAAACAAACAAAATATCAACAACAAAAAATAAAATACTTAAAAAACTAAATAAATAAAAAAATATAGATATATGTTAAAAATTTAAATACAAATATATTTAATATTAAAAAAGCATATTATAATGTTAAATACATATGACAAATACCCACAAATATTATATTAAATAAAATAAAAACATAATTTCCAAACAAATAAATATTTTTATTTAGAAATTATTTAGAAACATTATTTATTACGAAGATTTAGTTTATTTACTTCCTACCCTATAACACCACACAATACACAACCCACATCAAAATTTAAAAAAATGTACTTCCATAATTACCATAATTAATTATCAATTAAAGAAATATTAATAATTAAAAAACGAATTAAAACACATAAAAATTAATTAACTTCCCACCCTTTACCCCTACAATCCCCACAATCCACATCTAAAATTAAACTGTAAATAAATTAATTACACCATTAAAATGTATTTTCAATTAAAAAAACTAATAGTATTTAACAACTAATTATAAAGTAAGTAAAATTAATTTACTCCCACCCTTTACCCATATAATACCAAAACCCACACACAAAATAAATTAAACAATTACCCTAATTAAGTATCAATTCATTAATATTAATGATAAACTAATTATTAATTAATTAAACATAAATTACTTCCCACCCTTTACTGCTATAAACCCCACAACCCACACCTATAATTATTTACACAATTTCCATATTTAATTTTCGATTAATTATTTAATATTAATTAACAACTAATTATTAATTAATTAAAAATAAATTAATTCCAACCCTTTACCCCTATAAACCCCACAACCTGCCCCTAAAAAAGTACACAATTACCATAATTAATTACCAATTGGGTAATCAATATGAATTAACAACCAGTTAATAATTAATAAAAAATATATTACTTCCCACAATTAACACTATAAAATCTCAATTAAATAAATAATAATAAACAAAAGATAATCATTAATTTGTCATCATTAAATTACTTCCCACCCTATTTTGCTATAAACCCTCAACCCGCTATGGAACTAAAACACTCAAAATGTATTCAAATAAAATTGATAACAACTAAAAATGTAACACATATATTAAAAAACATAAACAATACTTTAAAAAAAATATATATATCACATACATTTAAAATATATACTAAAATACATAACACTAATTAAAAAATTAATATTTTAAACAACTATATTTTTGCAAACGATATTAATGGCTTCTATGTTTTTAAAAACGATATTTCTTACCTTAAAATCGATATTTTTGACCACGATATTCTTGCTGTCGATATTTCTGTGTCACGATATTTACAATCGATATTAGTGTAGGTCGACATTTCTAACTCGATATTTTGTCTGAATACCTTTAGGAATTTAGTACTGAGGTTAACTATATACCTGCATTCCAACTTTCAGAGATATCTTTCATGGTCCCCTCCTCTCACAGATCTTGGAACGGCGTCAATCACAAAACATGACAAATATCCTTCATCATTTTATTAATTTACATTGTATACATGCCTGGCCACTGGGTATGACTAATCCCTGTTCCTTACAGCTCTTAAGTGTTGTAGGATCCTGCAGTGAACTTGCAGGATAGTACTACAAATATATGACAAAACACATTTGCAGTATAGCACTTATACTGCGAATTCCGTCTTGTAATTATAACATCCCTTGATCTTAATGAGTGTGGGGCTAAATGCTGTCCTACACTGACCGTTATTTACTCCATGTGAGCACACCATATATATATATATATATACACACACACACACGCATACACATACACATACACATTATATATAACCTACTGCTGGTCACCAGTAGGTAGTTATAGTTAGGGTCTAGTTTCCATAGGAAAAGCTTTTTTGTTTTGCTAATAACTTAGATGCCGTTTGATGAATCTTCACAAAATGTTCAAGACTAGCTAACACTCACTTCAGCTGCTGTCTGGAAAGTTTTGGTGTGATTCGTCAAGTGGGGACCAAGAAAAAGTCCAAATTTAATTCTCCCCATCCAATTTCCCATAGGGATTTTGGACACAACTACAGCCTGAACCACTGAAAAGAATTACAAAAAATTTGGCAGAAAGCTAGATTTTGGTCAAGAAAGAGTGCTTTTTGTAATTTGGTGTAAATCTGTTCAGTACGTTTTGGAGTTATTCAAGAAAAAAAAATTATGTATATCTAAATACGCTGATCCATGCGACAACAGCAATGCCATGATTAGCTAGCTGTAACCTGAGAGAAAGGTTGCAGTCCCCATTTTGTGAATCAGGACATGGTTACTGGGTGGGGAATAAAGTAGAAATAGGATATAAGGGGTCAGGATAGAGGTATCTTCACCCATGGGACTGATGGAGGGGTCTCTGTGGGACCCCTCATGGGGAAAAATGTCCAAAAATGTTTTTGGGGTACTGGAAGATCTGCAAATCCACTGTGGTGCTCAGTGTGGCGCTCTGTGTGAATCCGCAATGGATCCAGATCCCAATTTTTAAAAAATTCACCACTCACAGACCCACTCACTCACATACTCACTCACACACCCACTTACATACCCACATAATCACTCACACACCCACTCACACATCCATACAACCACTCACATACCCATTCAGAGACACAGAACGCCGCTCACACATAAACTCCCACACCCATACAGCCACTCACAGACCCACTCAAAGAACCTCTCACACAACCATTCACAGACCCATACAGGTACTCACACACTCACTCACACACCCATGTACACCCCCAGGCAACCACTCACACACCTGTACAGAAACTTACACACCCACCCAGAGACCCAGAAAACCACTCACATACCCACTCAAGGACCCACACAGTCGGTTACCCACCCACTCACACACCAACTCACATACCCACTTACATACCCACACAACCACTCAAACACCCACTTGTACAATCATACAGCCACTCACACACCCATGTAGAGACCCAGAAAACCACTCACATACCCATACTACCACTCACACACCCATAGGCCCAGTAAACCACTCTCACACACCCACTTACACACTCACACAGCAACTCACACACCTACTCAGTGACCCAGAGAACCCCTCACACACCCACTCAGAGACCCACTGAGGCACTCACACATCCACTCACACACTCATACAGCCACTGACTCATCCACTCACTGCCCCACACAGCCAATCACACACCCACTCACAGACCCACACAGTCAGTCACACAAGCCCTGACCCACCCACCTACCACACACTCACACACCCTCTTATACTCCCATGCATCCACTTGCACACCCAGTTACAGGGACATTATTGTTAAGAAAAAACATTAACAAACAGTAAAAATTCACTGAAAAAAACAAAGGTTACATGGATGTCATTGTTGGGAAATAGCATTAAAATACTGTAGAAATTCACTGGAAAAAACCAAAGGTGCAGGGACGTTATAGTTAGGAATTAGAATTTTAAAAAACCTTAGAAATGCACTAACAAACCAATGATTACAGGGACGTTAAAGTTAGGTTCAAATTTTACCCCAACAAAACAATAGAAATTCAGCAGTAGTATTTATAGTTATCTCAAGTAACTATAACTCGTGTCCTAAGGTAACTCTAACTCGCGTCATGATCACAGGAGTATGCAGTTCATAGTAAGTACGGATTTGTCTGCTTAGGTCAGTTAAGTTCCACAGAGTCTGCAGGGAGCATTACTCTGTAGGAACAAATGCCCTCACACACCTAGATAGGTGTCATGTTTCATCATTGGGCTTTTGCTCCATGTCGCGATGGCGCTGCAATGCCTGACAGGCACCCTCAATGGGGGCTCTTTACCGGAGATCTTTTTATAAGCCATATGGTGAAGTGTGAGTGTGAGGGTAAAATAGTAGATTGGTGTATTTTAAGTAAATATGTGAAAGAGTGGGATAAAAATAGGATAGGGGGTACTCTACGGAAATATTTTAATGATTGAGTTCTACTGCCTATGTTAAAATATGTGGTGCTACCTGCTAGAAGTGATTATCTAAGGTAGCGGAAGGTCGACATGTTTCAAGCCTAATTTAGTCATGTGAATGATCTAGCGGCTTTTCTTCAGGACCATAAAAACCTAATCTATACACTGACTGGGGTTTTGATATATGAGTTCATTTGTGTTACTCCCAGCCACCTATGCACCAGTTCCTAATGCGTGCTGATGTTAAAGCAGGTACATATACAGTTTGCTTTCAATTCAAGGCCTATCCCTTGAGGTTAAATGACCCTAGAAATGTTCCCAAGTTTTCCTCAAACTTTTTTTGATCAAACATCCATTAATGTACGTTTAACTATGATATCATACGCCACCGAAGTGTCGCTATTTTTGGCTACAATGTATTCACGCTAAAAAAAAATGATGAATTTTGCACTCGAGAAACATTTTGACCGTTACTCGTGACCACCAGATTCTCTCGGATATCGAATCGGGAGCACGTTCTATGGGCACCTTCTGCTGAAAAACAATCCCAGAGAAACACCCTTTCCAGACGCACCTTAAACGCTCATCTTTGACATCTGCGGTGATTTGCAGCTAGGTTTTAGGTTTAATGGCAAGTGCAACCTGACCCCCATGCTTTCTTCATCCAATAAATTCAATACCATCAAATGTTCCTGCAGGTCTACAAATTCAGGAAAAGTTTCCTCTTGAAGTGATAGTAAGGATGTTTTTCCTGACAGTCAGACAAATATGGAATGAATAGATACCCTGTGTTTGTGCGTGTGGACATCCCTCAATACACACCTCGCTAGGGCAATAATGTCCTGACCCTGTATCACAAAAACCTTTTTTATTATTTATTTAAACTGGTATCTGCCGCTGTTATTTACATAATACAGATGGTAACCTAGTCCTCCTAAACATCAGCTCCCTTCTTCACATTCCATATGACGTGTGCCTAAAAGTCCAAAGAATTTTTAATAATTCCAAGGCTTAATTTAGACTTCTCTTGGGAGATGATGGAGACCTAGCGAGCACTGGAATACATCCTTAAAATAGGACAATTAATATCTGTTGCTTATGGTTTCTGTCACAGAGTGCTTTACATAGCAATGATAAGACACGGGACCCATGCCCTGATAAGGGAGTGGGTGAAGTGAAGGGAGGGGGTGTGCATTGCATGCAACAGGGCATAGTACAGTCACTTTTAAACACAGTCTTTTTTACTGTTAAAGTCTGTCATATTTTCGTAATAGTGTCCTGGGAGTCTCTCTCGACAAATACACATCTTCAAGGTCCTGGCACCCTTTTCCCTGGTAGTCACCTCTGATGCTCTTCAGCATTTTTCATAAGACCAATTCTGAGTCCCATAGTCTTTGTATCACAATATGCCATGCTGCGAGCCCTGCAAGCTCATCTGTCTGTCTAACTGCATATTGGGTTGCAAGTCTGGCTGCCTCAGAGTGATGGACAATGCAGTTGTCTCTGCCTCTTCCTCTTGTTAACACTTTTTTGTTGGCTGCCGTGCTGCCACTTTTTCAGAGGCACTGGCTGGCACTTCCTCTGGGAGCCTTCCATCTGCAAGTTGTGGTTCACTGAGTGTGATTGAGGAAATGCTTTTTAATTCTATCTGTTGCCCATGCCAAGCCGCACTATTTTCTAGGAGGCTAGCACACTTCAAGGTGGTGGCTCCCTTGTAAAGTGCATTGGATGGCCACTCTCTTTTCTCTTGGGGAAGCAACATTTGCCCAATTTTCACATAGCACCACCAGGCTTCCTGCCCCAGGGAAACTTTGTTGCTCTTCGTGGTGGTTGGCCTTCTTTGCACCAGGTGCTATATTGAAGAATATAGTAACAAAGGAAAGATCATAAATGATCTTGGAGAGGGCTTTCTGTCACCAGGTGTACTTTACACAGCATAAATCGAAGTTTCCCCTAAGTGGTATGAGAGGCAGGCCCTTTTCAATGTACCCCCAGCTGCCTCATGTAGATTACCACACTTTTCATGGAAGGACCTTTACAGGAAGGGCTGCATGACCCAGCTTTGACTTGAAGGGCCTAGTAGCTAGCTGGGCCGCCTCTAAGAGGCTGCTAGGACTTCCATGTCACACAGACAGCCTCCTCTTGTCACCATTTTGTCCCCTTGAGAAGAGGCGATTCTAAAAAGGCCCCAGGCATCCCAACTCACTGGGCTGAACAGAACTCATAGAAGGGAGGGGGGCACCTGGTGCCCCTCCCTGAGCCTCTTCAGTCCCCGGGGTCCCCATCCCCCGGGTCTGATCTCACAAACTGTGTCCTGTGGAGCCCAAACCCACAGCACAGTAGTTTCCCTGCCTGCAAGATCCCACTGGGTGGGAGCAGACATGCCTTTTCTGCCTGTCGAAGTGCAGGAAGGGAAGGCATATTTGCTATCACCTGGCAGGAGCTTTAAAAATACTCCCACTGGGTGGGAGCAGACTTCTGTTTCCCAGCCTACACTCCTGTGGGCAGGGAAACATGCATTGCTCCTGCCTGTCAGAAGCAAGCATAAGCAGCTACTCCTGCCGGGTGGAAGCAATGATGGCTCCCACAGTATGCAGGGAGAAAGCGGCAGCAGTAGAGGCCATGGGTCTCACCCAGTGGCCCAAACTTGTGATTTGGTGGGTATCCTGGGTTGGCACCCGGGCCCCCACCCAGAAAGTAAAGTGGCCCCAGGATTTGCTGTCCCCAGGGCCTCTTAAGGCTCGGGAGTAGGGGCCATGTGGCCCCATTTCCTTTTTAATGGTGTTTGGCTCCATGGATAGGATCACCGGGGCCCCTTAAGACTCTGTGGGAGGGTCATGTGCCCCTCTCCACCTATATTTAAGTGATGACCCTGGGAGATGGGGTTCCCAGGACCACTATTGGCTTGGGAAGGGGGGCCGTGCATCCTCCTCCCCTTAAAGGACCTGGGGTTGGGGTCATCTGGCCCCTTATGGCTCGTGCCCCCACCATGCACAGTTTTCTCATCAATAATTTTCTTGCACTGCTCTCATTCTCTCCTCACCGGTGCCATTTATTTCTTTTCCTTGCTCATTACTGTGGTTTGCTTTTCAGGAATGCACAAGCTGATTGTAAATTTATGTTAACCATAGATCATGCCTATATATTTGTTTATGTTATTGTTTTGTATTGTTTGTTCTTATTCAAAAAAAGTCAATAAACACAGTTTAAAAAAAGAAATAATAATTTCTTGCAGCTATTGCAGTGATGTTATCAATGATATCATAGAAGATGTCCTGACTGTTGCAACATGTGAGGTAATTAGAAAGGCATGGCAAGGGCGCGAAATATAGTTAGACTTATCTCAAGAAACTATAACTCATGCCCTAAGGTAACTATAACTGCTGAATGTCTATGGTTTTGTGTGTGTAAAATCTGAACCTAACTATAACGTCCCAGTACACTTTGTTTTTTCAGTGAATTTCTAAGGATTTTTAAATTCTATTTCTTAACTATAACATCCCAGTAACGTCTGTTTTTCTCAGTGAATTTCTACAGTTTTTTAAAGGTATTTCCTAACTCTAGTGTCACAGTTACCTTTGTTTTTTTCAGTGCATTTCTGGCTTTTTTTTTTACGGAAAGTAATATTCAATTACCATAGGTTACTTCCAACCGGAAGCGGCCAATCCCCTCATGCAGCCAACCCCATGCTACACACATCCTTCGGCTGTAAACAGCGGGAGGTTGGCCACAGGGCCTGGCTGTGGCTAACCCCCCAAAGGCATCCAACCTGGAAGGGAGGCACACAGCACTCCTCCCCAGGCCAATTTCAGCCCCGGGGACCCCATCTCCCATGGCCCGGCCATATCGTAAATGGGGAGCGGGGCACCCAGCCCTCCTCCCCAGGCTGATTTCTGGCCATGGGGTCCCCATATCCCAGGGCCCAGCCATATTATAAAGGCAGAATAGGCACGCAGTCCCACTCCCCAGGCCTATTTTGCCCTGGGGACCTGTCTCCCGGGGCCCACTGCTGGATTTATGGAGGAGGGGGTATGCAGCCCCCTCCTCAGGGCAATTTCAGCCTGGGTACTCCATCTCCCGGGGCCCGGCCATATTGTAAATGGGGAGGTGGCTCTCAGCCCTCCTCCCTGGGCCAATCTGGCCCCCGGGGACCCCATCCCTTGGAGCCCTTCATCTTGTAATAGAGAGGGGGCACACAGAGCCTCTTCCTGGGACCTCCGGCCAATCATTAAAGGTGGAGGGGTCATGCAGCCCCCCTCCTTGATCTGTTTTCAGCCTCAGGGACCCCATCCCTTGGGGCCCGGCCAACTAAGGATTGGTGCCCTGGTGCCCACCCAGGGCCCCCACTATGTTCTTCTTGAATAACACTGTGAAATTAAAAAAAAACAAGCGTGGTCCCAGGGTCAGGCACAGTTTATTAAAAAATGGAGGGGGTGCACAAGGACCCCCCCTCTGTGAGCTTATTTATACCACGGGGACTACCACCTCCCAGGACCTCATGTTAATATTAAGCGGGTGCCACCTCCCCGACTGTAATAAAAAATATATGGAGGGGACCACGCGGACCACCACCTCCTCAGGGCTAACATAAACGTTAAAGAGGGGGTCCACCACCTCCCCAGGGCTTTAAGATTTTTTTAGAAGGAGGTGGGCCGCAGTGATGACATCAGTGATGTCATTTGAGATGTCATCAGTGATGTCACTGACCATGTCATGAGTGATGTAATATGTGAAGTCATAAGTGGTGCATTGCGGGGGTGTAAGTTATAGTTAGCTGATGTAATAATAACCACTGAATTTCTACAGTTTTGTACGAGTGAAATCGTGAAAGCTGAGCCTAACTATAACATCCTTATTACCTTTGTTTTTTTCAGTGAATATATATATATATATATAACAAAGCAAACACAAGCAGATGATGGATGGAGTGCTGAAACTTTTCAGACACTCACCCCCAGTCACAGATCTGGGTTGAATCCATCATCGTTCTTTAGCTCACTTCGCCACCTCAGTTCAGACCCAGCTATATGCAAATCAGTTTTGACCCTGTGTCTCATTGGAACAGTCCAGCCCGAAATGCCAAGCCAGGTCTTCCCTGAACCAGAAACAAGCATCCTGGGCCCGGTTTCGGGGTAACACCCCTCTTCAGCCAGGCTAGTTTGAATCCAGTGGCAAAGTGAGCAAGGGACCCACATCTGGGCATACCCTGCCAACTTAGGGCGAACAAAGCAAACACAAGCAGATTATGGACGGAGTGCTAAAACCTTTCAGACACTCACTCCCAGTCACTGATGTGGGTTGAATCCATCATCGTTCTTTAGCTCACTTCACCACCTCAGTTCAGACCCAGCTATATGCAAATCAGTCTTGACCCTGTGCCTCATGGGAAAAGTCCAGCACGAACTGCCAAGCCAGGTCTTCCCTGAACCGTAAATAAGCATCCTGGGACCGGCTTTGGGGTAACACCCCTCTTCAGCTAGGCTAGCTTGAATCCAGGATGCATCTGGTCTGGGCATAATCCACAATCAAAGCAAAAGTGTTTACAGGAAGAGCAATGTCTATCCAAATTTATATCAGAAACAGAGGGGTGATAGTCGAATTGATACATCTAGAAAAACAGCCTCAAATACATAGTTAAACAAAACAAAAAGAAAAAACCTTTCTGATGGTCTAAAATCATACACAACACTTTGGTAACGCACTGTAGCCAAGTAGATGGCTTTGCAGTGCCAATCATTGCCACAAATTACTGCAGACAAACAAAGGGATAGTCAATATGCACATGCATCTCCCCATCCTGGTCGCCCCCCCCCCCGGATGTCGGTTATTGAGCATAATGATGTAATTAGACTAAATTCTCCTCAAGGTGCGTTCCCTGTCATGACCACTTTTGCTCAACATAACCCTGTCAATTCCAAAAAGGAAATCTCATGAGTATCCAAGGAATGCTGTGTGTGCCAAGGACGTGCAACAGAATAACTAGGATCCTTATTTTCAATTGCACGTAATTGTTCAAGTACCCTTTTTTTTTTACAGGAAAAATAGTGCTTCTTATGTATTGCAAGCCACAGGGACAGACCAGAACATAAATCACAAAATCACTATTGCAATTTATAAACTTCTTTATCTTTACTTTTCTACCTGTGGGTAGTGTGAAAGTCTTCTTATTGGTACTGTGTGCACACACTTTGCATTTTCCGCACTTAAAAAACCCTTGTTGTTCTTTGAACCAGGATCCTGAATCCCCTTGCTGCCCCCATGGAATAACTGTGTGCCATCATGTCTTTCAATGACATGCTTCTTCTGTAGTTTATCAGGGGGCGAGGACTGGCCAGGTGATCTGTGGTTTGATCAGAACTAACTTAGTGCCAGTGTTTACTCGGCATTCATCTAATGGAGTCAGACTCAATATTAAACTTGGTTACAAGTCTTACTTCCATATTACCCTGTTTTTTTTATTTCAGTATTAGTAAACTGTTCCTATTGATACATGAGACCTTTGCACAAGCTGTCCAAATCCCTTTCCCAGGGTACCCTCTGGACTTGAACCTCTCTACCATCCTGGTCTGTTCAGCTTCAAACGCCTCAGGAGTGCTGCTATTTCTTTTGGCCCTTAGCATTTCCCCATAGGGAATGCTACACTTGAGACTGGGCAGGTGATGGCTGTGGCCATGTAAAATGCTGTTACCAGCAGTGCTCTTCCTAAAGAGGCTCATGCATATGGCACCTTCTTCTACTGTGACCAGAACATCTAGGAACTCCATGGCTGTCCTATGTGTCTTGCAAGTGAACTCATGGTTCAGCTCGTTATCAGCGATCTAGATAAGAATTGCATCTATGACACTCTGTGGACCATCCCAGATTATGAATAGGTCATCAATATATTCTGTCTAAAATACCAAATGCTGTGTCCACCTTTCATTTGCTTCTATCCAAATGCAATGTACCTCCCATCACCCCATAAAAATGCTGGCATAACTAGGAGTTAAGATACTTCCCATGGCAGTCCCGGTAAGTTGCTCATGCCATTGATCTTCAAAAAGAAAAAAGTTGTGTTCTAAGCACAGCCTTAACATGCTGAGAAGCATCATGGAGTGATCAGACAAAACAAGGGTTTGTCCCTAAAGAAATGTCTGTAAGCCTGTATGCCTAACTAATGATCAATACATGTGTACAACGACACCACATCGATAGTCACCAGGATATAACTAGATTTCCAGGGAAAATTTTGAATGTTAATCAAGAAATCCATGCTGTCTATGCAATATGCTGGTAAGCTAAGAACATAAGGGCATAGAAAAAAATCTAAGTTTCCAGCAAACTGTTGTTAGCCAATATAATGGGCCTACCAAGTGGGTCTGTCTTGTTGTGCTTTTGGATTTTTGGCAGGATGAAGAAACATGGTGTGGTAGGTTTCTTCATCATCAAAAACTGAAATTCGTCAATGGCTAATAAACCCTGTTCATGCCAATTCGAGAGCAAATATGTGATATTGTGTAATAGTTTGGTTATACAATGTAACTGATGACTTCTCATAGCTCTCTGATAGCTATAACAGCCTCCTGGCCTCCTGCTTGTACTTGTTCACATCCCATAAAACAACTTTATCCCATTATTCGGCAGGCTTGATAATAAATGAAGTATCTTTGCTTAGGGACATAAGGGCATGTCTTGAGTGATGTCAGATGTCACTTCATAAGCAGTGCATGATGGGGCTACAAGTTATAGTTAGCTCTGCTAACTACAACTGGTGAATTTCTGTGTTTTTTTTATTTCAAAACATTAATGCTGTCACTGAAAAATTCACCTAATTATAACGTTACTTTAACCTTTGGTTTTTTTCACTGAATTGCCAGAGTTTTTTCAAAATGAAAACAGATATTTTTATTAGACCGAACTACAACGTTACTTCAACCTTTAGTGTTTTTCAGTGAATATATATACATATAATATATAACGCATAATTATTAATTTTATCTGATTTTATGTATTTATACATGGATGTTGATAAATTATGGTAGTTGCAATTGTTAACGCATGAACATTAATTTTGTCTGATTTTATGTATTTATACATGGATGCGGAAAAAATATGTTAATCGTATTTGTCAAGCGTGAAGACTTCAAAACACAAACCCATAGGTTTTAAACAAATCAAAAAAACTATGAGTTGTAGTAAGATACTATACAAGCGGAGTCTGTTTTCTAAGTCTATAACTGCAGGCCAATAGCACTGAGCACTTTAAGAAAAAAATTGCACAAATAGTGGTTGCACAGCTGTGTGCGCATCATGTGATCAAGGCCCTTCGGGGCTGAAACGCGTTATGGCCGATAGCTGCTGTTAGAAAAATAAAGGAATTTTCTTGCACTATAAACTGGTGTCCGTGCTCCTGTCTCAGCGTGGATGATTGCAGAGAGAGACCGGAGACATATTGCATATTTCGGGTCATGAGGCTCTATCTGACTCAACACGGACCCCCTCTCACTCAAGGGCTAGAACGGGAAGGAAAAAGGAGCCACGATCTGGGATCAGATCCACAACGAGGAATCCGGGAGGATTAACCAAAAAGAAAGCCCCCCAGCAGTGGAAAGTGCAAACCGAGACTAACCTACCTTGAAGTCGGTGGACCCGAGTCGGAGGACTGGAGTAGCGCCGATATCGAGACCAGGTGAGGCGGAGCTCCCAGGCTGGGTACTGAGAGGTGTGCATGGGTGTATGCGGCGAAGCTGTATTGACAGAAGTTTACCGCTAAGACTCAAACGAGATATCATTAAAACAACTTTCTAAATACAAAAGTGGCATGTCGGCAGACGCGCTCAAAGACAGGGAGGCAGCAGCGGCGGAAATGTTTGACGATACTAAGGCACCAAGCGGCGCAGCACCGTTCCACAAAGACTTGCCAGGCAACAGTAGCAACAGCCTTAGAGACAAGTTCAAAACACTAGAAAGGCTAAAAAAAGCTGAACAAAGTAAATGGTGGGAAAACAAAAGCCTACAGAGGTATTTGGATGTGGGGAGGATACCACGGGGGCTAAGGATACTCACGGCCCCCAGTTACGAAAATCCAGATCCCGCCATGATGAAGGAGTGGGCGGAGACCAACTTGGAATCTTCGAGGAGACTAGTTGTCATATTAGTAAAGTTTGCAGAAAAAGATAGATTAAAACTACAGGAACAAATTGAGGAAATAGAAAAGAACTGAACACATTAGGACGAATTCAGAAGTGGAGAAATTGAGAGACGAGATGGTTAAAAGATTACGTAAGGAAGAGGAGAAAATTCGGGAAAGAAAAGTATTTAAATTTCATAGAGACAAAATGGATTACGAATGTGGGAGGATTTTCACATTCGCCCAAAAATACGACACACTGAAAGTATCCAAATTTGGAGGGGCAAAGGCTACAACATCTAGCAGTCAAAGTGCAAGGGAAAAATATGTGAATACGTCCAACTCTGATTTAAGTTCGGCTTTGGAAAGTGAGGCTGAACAAGAATCACATCAGGCAGGGGCTGCAGCCATTCCATCGAAACTATCACTAGTCGAAGAACTGGATTTTTTAGGACAGACAAACACTGCGCCCGAGAACACAAACAAACAAAACAAAAGTGGATCCAGGAAACGCAGAGAAAGGAGAAAAGCTAAACGAAAGCGCAAACAAATCCAACAGGAAACCGAACAACCGCAGATGGAAGAAAAACTAATAAAAAACGGTAACACAGATAAAACAATAATCAACCTTGGCAAAATAGACCTAGACAAAGCGGAGGAACAACTATTATCTTTGGGTCTATCGTACTGCCCCGAAAGTCCTTTAAATTATGCTACTACACGCATGGATGTTTTCAAAAGTGTGCGAAAACTGAAACTTAAGAAATTTCATCTACTACAAAACAAGACACCAGATGCAACACAAGAAAGAGAAACATCGATCTTGCTATCACCTTCCTTAAATCTTACGATATCTGACCTATCGACACTCAAAGACCTACATGATCTAGCCAGAGAAAGTGAGATCACGGGTACACAAGCCATTACACAGCATGATCAGGATACAACAACTGAGACAATGATATTGGCACATGAACGAATCCAAACACCATTCAAACCCAGATCGACATTTAACCCAATGACTATGAAAGATGCAATTGACATATTCCATGAACATGTAACTAAGGGAATAAAGCAATTAAACCATAAGAGTACAAGACAAGCAAAGAAGAAATAAACTCAAATATAACTCGCAACAACATCGATACAATCAACTAATAACCAAATTGAAGAATAATCCAAACATCATAATACGCAATTCAGACAAAGGTGGGAATTTGGTCATTTGGGGCAAGGAGGCATATGTGACAGAAGCCATGAGTCAGCTACAAGACAAAGCATGCTACAAGAAATTAGACAGGATATCATTAAAAACTATGTATCACGAATATTACAGCAAGCTCCTGTCATGGAAAAGGGCAGGTTTGATATCTATGCAGGAATACAAGTTTTTGAAGAATGAAAATCCAACTGTTCCTGTAATATATTTTATACCCAAAATACATAAAAATCCGACCAATCCACCAGGACGTCCAATAATATCAGCACGCAACAGCTTGTTAGAAACTTCATCGCAGTATGTGGATTTCTTTTTACAAGAATATGTTTGCCAGTTACCGTCCTACGTCAGGGACACCAGCGACTTTCTGAATAAAATACAGGATTTTGTATGGCAGGATGATTACCTACTTATAACACTTGATGTCTCTGCGCTATACACAAGTATCAACCATCTTGATGGGCTAAGATCACTGCAATACTATCTGAACACTAGACCAGGATACTTGTATAATCACAGCAAAATGTTATTAAGCATGGTGGAATTTTGCCTTTACAACAATATATTCATGTTCCAAAACACTTTGTACCAGCAGCTACGGGGGGTGGCGATGGGTGCCAGCTTCTCCCCCAGCTATGCGTGTTTACACATGGGCTGGTGGGAGGAGCTGGTACTCAAAAAACTATACACAAAATAATATAACGGGAATGTGAAACTCTGGCTACGTTATATTGATGATCTTTTTGTGGTGTGGCAGGGGTCCCTGTCTGATGCAAGAGAGTTCATAGACAAAATTAATGTGAATGATATCAATTTGAAATTTACTACAAACATTAGCACTGAAGTGGTGAACTTTTTAGATGTTCAGATCTATGTTAAAAACAACAAGTTGGAAACTAAGGCCCATAGAAAGGAAACAGCGGGGAACGCAGTACTACATGCATCAAGTTCACACCCGTGCCATCTCATACAAAGTATTCCATGCGGTGAGATGTTGCGAATGAAAAGAATTTGTAGCAATGAAGATGACCTTAAGAAAGCGCAACAGGCAGTTAAAATCAGGTTCTTACAAAGGGGCTATTCCAAAAAATGCATCAACAGGGCTATCAAGAAACGTAATTTAGCCAATAGATCTGACTTGCTAACTAAATCAAAAACAAAGAGGCAGGAAATAGACACTAAAGAAGAAATCAAGAGAGATAACATGAATGAATTCAGAATGATATTACAATATAGTGCTCAAGAGACGGCCATTAAACAAATCATCAAAAGAAATTGGCCCATCATTCTGAATGATCCCACTATAGGCCACCTGCTTCCTAGAAATCCATCCATTACATACAGCAGGGCAAAGGCTATGCGGGATAGTCTAGTCAGAAACAATCTGGAAACCCAAACAGGCACTTCATGGCTTACACAACGTAAAGGATTTTTTCGTTGTAAGCTATGCAAAGCGTGCCAATATGGCCTAAACAAAACAACATATAGAATTCCATTCGGGGATCATGAAAGAACCATCACGAAGTCACTCACATGTAAGACTGATCATGTCATATATGTGCTGGAGTGTCCATGTGGCCTACGGTACTTGGGGAGTACCATACTCCAAGGCCACAAACGGATACTCCAGCACATAAGGGCTATTAAAAACAAAGACATGACATATCCTGTGGCACGCCACTTTATGGAACACCATGACTCAGATCCTACAGATTTGAAATACTATCTCATCAACTCCATAGTACCCAGTAAAAGAGGGGGTGACAGGGAACGGATGTTACGTAAACTTGAAACAAGGTACATCCTTGATTTAGATTCCAAATACCCCGGGGGTCTCAAAGCCACGGAGGATTTATATACCTACTTATAAACTTTAGGCAGAAGGGCGGATATGGACAGAGGAGGTGCCGATCCACACAATAGAAAGTACGTATTCACAAGAAGTGATTAAACACCTTTTAATCACATTAGTCGAAACAAATTCCCTAATAAAACAGAACCGCTCCCTTCCCAGTTTTTAGATTTTCACAGTTTTTTAGCTATCACAAGTCACATTTTTAGTAACACGAATTCGTTTTTATGCACTTGCACTTTATAAGGGCCTACATTAGACATAGCTCTTCTTTTTAGACAGTCAGAAGGTTTACAGATATCTTGTTTACAGACCGAACTTGCGAATTTGCACAGTAATTATTGTATAGAATTGTGATATTTATTCAATATGTGATCTTAACGCATAATTATTAATTCTATCTGATTTTATGTATTTATACATGGATGTTGATAAATTATGGTAGTTGCAATTGTTAACGCATGAACATTAATTTTGTCTGATTTTATGTATTTATACATGGATGCGGAAAAAATATGTTAATCGCATTTGTCAAGCGTGAAGACTTCAAAACACAAACCCATAGGTTTTAAACAAATCAAAAAAACTATGAGTTGTAGTAAGATACTATACAAGCGGAGTCTGTTTTCTATGTCTATAACTGCAGGCCAATAGCACTGAGTACTTTAAGAAAAAAATTGCACAAATAGTGGTAGCACAGCTGTGTGCGCGTCATGTGATCAAGGCCCTTCGTGGCTGAAACGCGTTATGGCCGATAGCTGCTGTTAGAAAAATAAAGGAATTTTCTTGCACTATAAACTGGTGTCCGTGCTCCTGTCTCAGCGTGGATGATTGCAGAGAGAGACCGGAGACATATTGCATATATATATATATATATATACACACACATATACATGTAGAGTCCAACAGACAATTGTCTCTGAAAAGGAGCCCTCGACCCAATCATCATTATCAATCATACTCCTTATGATGCACTCAGTTATTTTGCTCAGCCATGTTGCCACAATAATTATGGTCTCACAATGAGCCCGCATATTTCAAAGTCTTTCCATGAACGAACATATATTCAATATCATCCCTTGCCTGCTTTACTTGATCATTCTAGTTGGGTTTGTTCCTGTACCTTTTAAAAATCCATGGTGTTAGTGCAGGCGGGTCAGGCTCCCAAAACATTATAGTCCAAAAGACAATTTTCTGTGAAAAGGAGCCCTTGACTCAAGCAGAGTGGCCTCGGCGTCAGGGACAGAGAGCTCTGTATACATCCAACAGACAACCTTCCATATTCCAAAGAAAAGGAGGCCACACACCAGACTTCTTAATACCAGGCGCTTTAATCAATCACAAAGCTGTGGCATCTTGCGTATATCCTGGCGCGTTTCAGCTCATGCTGAGCCTTGATCACAGGTGAGCTATATCACTGATTGTGGCGTAACAGCGTGATTCTATACCAGTCAAAGACTACCATGCTCTTACATAGTTTTAAAGTCATACAATCATTGAGAATGCATGTAAAGATAACTCCACGTATTTGCTTTTATCTTTGCACTGTCTTTTTTGCCTGACCTGCCTGCACTTGCATGGATTATAAAAGATACAGGAACAAACCCAACCAGAATAATCAAGTAAAGCAGGCAAGGGAGTGATATTGAACATATGTTCATCCACGGAAAGACTTTGAAATATGCAGGTGCATTTTGAGACCATAATTTTGTGGCAACATGGTTGATCATAATAACTAGGCACATCATAAGCCAAAACGTGTCAGGATATAAGCAAGCTGCCACAACTTTGTGATTGATAAAAGCTCTTGGTATTAAGTAGTCTGGTGTGTGGCATCTTTTCTTTGACACAAGACAGTTTGTATTATATATATATATATATATATATATATATATATATATATATATATATATATATATACATATATATATATTTCACAGAAAAAACCAAAGGTTTCAGAGACGTTATAGCTAGGCTCATGTTTCCATCGTAAAAAAACAGAGAAAGTCAGCAGTTATAGTTAGCTGAGCTAAGTATAACTCGTGCCCCCGCAATGCACTGCTTATGACCTCACATATTACATCACTCATGACATGGTCAGTGATATCACTGATGGCATCACTGATGACATCTCAAATGAAATCACTGTTGACATCATCCGGTGACTGTGATTGTTTTTAAAAAGTTTATGAGTGCTAAATATATATACCAAGGTGTATTGGTGAATCAGTAGTATATGAGTGCGTGATTGGATGATTCAGTGGGTGCGTGAGTAACTGTATAAGTGAATAATTAAGTGTCTCAGTGAATATATGGGTGAGTGACTTGTTGTGTGAATGTCTGTATCTGTCTGTCAGTTGGTGTCTAAGTGGTTGTATAGGTGGGAGTGGGTACGTGAGTTTATGTATGGGTGAGTGATTGGTTGTATGAGTACGTGTACGGCTGTCTGAATGTCTTTGTGGGTGGGTGTGGTGGTGTGTAACTGTCTGTATGGATGACTGCGTGGGTGAGTCAGTGGCTCTATGGGTAGTGAGTATGTGTGTAAGTAGCTGTATGGGTCAGTGAGTGTATGTATGGCTGTGTTGGTAAGTGAATGGATATGTCACTGGTATATGGGTGAGTAACTGCATATGTGGAAGGCAGTATAGGTGATAGTTGGAGTATATAAGTGACTGTATGTATGACTGAGTGATACGAGAGTGGCTGTATGGGTGAGTGTCTTCTTATGTCAGTGACTAAATAGGTGAATATGTTAGTATCTGTATGAGTAAGTGAGTATGTTTGTGTGTATCTGTATGGGTGAGTAAGTGGCTGTGTTATTGACTGTATGGGTGTGTGAGTAGGTGTGTGAGGAGCTCTATGAATATGTGACAGTGTGTGAGTGGCTGCATGGGTATATGAGTGGATATGTCAGTGTCTGTATTAGTGAGTAATTGGGTGTATGAGTGGCTATATGAATGAGTGAGTGGTTGTGTTTGTGTGGACCTATAAATCATTGAGTGGATGTGTAAGTACTAGTATGAGTGTGTCAATGGTTTTGACAATGGTAGTGCGGAAGTTGGAGTGGGCATATTAATGGTTATATTGGGGTGTGAGTGTGTGCGTCAGAGATTCTGTGGATGATGTCATCAGTGATGTCATTTGAGATGTCATCAGTGATGTCATCAGTGATGTCACTGACTATGTCATGAGTGATGTACTATGTGAGGTCATAAGCAGTGCATTGTGGTGCCACGAGTTATAGTTAGCTCAGCTAACTGTAACTGCTGAATTTCTCTGGTTTTGTATGAGTGAAACATGAGCCTAACTGTGATGTCTATGTAACCTTTGGTTTTTTTCAGTGAATTTCTAAGGTTTTTTAAATGTTAGTTCCTAACTATAACGTCCCTGTAACCTTTGTTTTTTTTACTGGATTTCTACTGAATTCCTAAGGTTTTTCTACTGGCAGTCACGTTTGCAGAGTGGTGGAGAAAGGGGGCTGGGCCACTCGCCAGTTCTCAGGAATCCCGCTGTGTGGGACATACAGGAGGTACCAGGAGGGCTTCTTGACCCACAAAGTCCCTCAGGAGTAAGGTGGACTTCATCTCCCAACAAGTAGTGCACCACAAGCAGCATTTGCAGAGTGGTGAAGAAATGGGGCATGGCCTCCGAAGACCTCTTAGCAATACTGCAGTGTGGGACTCACTGGAGATAACAGGAGAGGTAGTTGGGCCCCAAGGATGTCCTTCGGGGCCAACTACCCCTCCTGTTACCTCCAGTAAGTCACACACAGCGGGATTGCTGAGACCTGGTAGAGGCCATGCCCCTTTTCTCCACCACTCTGCAAATGTACTACCTGGA
This sequence comes from Calotriton arnoldi, assembly GCA_963921515.1. Taxonomy (NCBI): domain Eukaryota; kingdom Metazoa; phylum Chordata; class Amphibia; order Caudata; family Salamandridae; genus Calotriton; species Calotriton arnoldi. Next base: position 139,303 of record CAWUFW010019846.1, read on the forward strand.
GCACTACTAGTAGAGGGATGAAGTCCCCTTGGCTGTTGAGGGTCCTTGGGAGCCAACTACCCCTCCTGTTAAGTCCAGTAGGTCCCACACAGTGGGTTTACTGAGAGGAGTTTGGTGGCCACGTCTCCTTTCTCTACCACTCTGCAAACACGCCCCTTGGCGCACTACTAGTTGGGGATGAAGTCCCCTTGGCTCTTGAGGGTCCTTCAGGGCCAACTACCCCTCCTGCCACCTCCAGTAAGACCCACACAGCTTGATTGCTGAGAGGTTGTCAGAGGCTACGCCCCCTTTCACCACCACTCTTCAAATGCACCTCCTGACGCACTACTGGTTGGTGGAAATAGTCCACTTTAGTCCTGAGGCCCTCAGGAATAAAGTGGAATTCATTCCCCAACCAGAAGCACACCAGGAGATGTGTTTGCAGAGTGGTAGAGAAAGGGGCATGGCCTTCAAATCCTCTCAGCTATCCCGCTGTCTGGGACTTACTGGAGGTAACAAGAGGGCTTGTTGCCCCCAAAGACCCTCAGCATTCAAGGGGATTTCATTCCCCAAACACCACTGTGCCAGGTGGTGAAGGGGGCGTGGCCTTTAGTGACTTGCTGATGTATTTCTTTTAATTAAATATTTGTATTTTAGGGAAGGGGGCTGCGTAGCCCCGCTTCTACGGCCAATTTTGGCCCGAAGAACCCCATCCCCAGGCCCCCACGGTCCCTGCCAGCTCCCCGCCTCCTGCAGGAGCCGACATTGCTTTTGGACAGTGGGAGCTGCTAACATGTAGCTCCCTCTGTCCAAAAGCAATTCTGTTCTGCTTCATGGGAGCAGAAGCATTTTCTATGCTCTTACTTCCATGAAGCGGACCAGAGTTTGCTATGGCTTGGCTCCTGCCAAGCCGTAGCAAACTGCAATGTCCTGGGGGAGGGTGGGCACCCCGGGACATTGCTGGAACCAACCCTGGTGGGTGGCGGTCCCCAAGGCCATCTAGGGCTCCTGGAGGGGGCCCCCCCTCCTTTCATCACATTTTTCCTGGGGAGGTGGTGGTCCCTGGTGCCTGGGGGTCCGCAACAGACCCCCTTAGTGATTCGATGTGTGCCCGCAGGAGGTGGTGGGCCTATCCCGCTTTTAAAAAAAAATAATAAAGTGAGTGCCCCAGAGAGGTAGCAGTCCCCAGGGCAGCAGGGGGTTTGTGTGCCCCCCGTATTTGAATCTGTTAGTCCCAGGCAGGTGGTGGCTCCTGGGCTGTGTGGGGTTGGAGCCCCCCATGCAGTATAATGTAATAATACCCCAGGGAGGTGGCAGTCCCCGGGGCTGCGGGGTGACGCGTGCCCCCAAGCATTTTATTTCTCTTCAGCCCCAGGGAGGTGGCAGTCCCCCATCATCACGTTTAGTTGCCCACGGGACCTAGCCCACCCAGGTGCCTAACTTAATGAAGCCCGGGAGTCCGCGCTTCAGTTTTTTAATTTTTAGCGGGATTTGCGGATCCCACTGAAATTTGTTTTTAAAAATGCTTATTTTGCCCCTGGGGATCCCTGTGGGACCCCCTGAAGAGGCCTAGGGTGTCACGGTGTCTCTGCCCTGCCCCCTTTTCTTTTTTTTTTACAATTTTTCTTGTGACTCGGTTCAACTGAGTCACAAGTTGGCTGCCAACACCTCCTGATTGAAGTGTTGGCAGCCAATCGGAACAGTGCATTTCCCTGCACAAGCTTGTCTTTGTTCGCAAAGACTTCGCGACCAGAGATATCACTATCATTTTAAACTTACATTTCTCAAAAACCACTGAACGGATTTGCACCAAATAAACAAAAGGCACTTCCTTGAACCAACATCTACCTCCCTGCCAAATTTGGTGTAAGTCCGTTCAGCGGTTTGGGCTGTCGGTGTGGCTAAAGGTTCCTATGGCAATTAACATTATAAACGCACCCTTATTTTGCACCCCAAATTCTCGGTCCCCACTCCACGGATCACCCCCAAACTTTCCATGACAACCAGAAACTACCTTGACACTTTTTTTTGAAAAATTTCATGAAGACTGGTCAAACTACACCAAAGTTCTAGGCAAGTCAAAAAATGCTTTTCCTATGGAAACTAGGTCCTAGCTATAACTACCTACTGGCAACCACCAGTAGGTAATATATATATATATATATATATATATATATATATATATATATATATATATATATATATATATATATATATAGAAGTTTGCAGATTGACTCTAATCTAGTCATCAAACCATCCGACAAGGGTGGAAATATTGTACTTATGACTAGGAAAATGTATGTACGAGAAGCATATCACCAACTGAATGATGGGGCATGCTACTGTAAAGTAGAGAAATCTTATTTGACTGACCTTCGCCAGAAGTACTTTACACTGGTACACGGACGGTATGACAACCAGCTACTTAGTTGGGATGAAAAACAATTTTTTATCAATGAAACACCTACTACATCCACGCTGTACTTACTCCCCAAAATACACAAGAATGCCCTAGAACCACCAGGAAGAACTATTGTTTCTTCTAAAAATAGTCTCTTAGAGAACACTTCCATTTTCGTTGATCATTTTTTGTGTCCCTTCGTGAAAGATCTTAAATCGTATATTAGAGATACCAAAGATTTTCTGCAGAAAATACAGAATGTGACTCTGAATGCTAAGCATTGGCTAGTGTGTCTCGATGTTGAAAGTTTGTACATGAGTATTAGGCACTCAGTTGGACTTAAAGCATGTCAGTATTTTCGTAAATCTCGTAGTATCCATCTACTCGAGCACACACACATGATTCTGTCGATGATCGAGATATGTCTCAAGGAGAATGTCTTCATGTTTGAGAAAGAACACTTTAAACAGCTGCAAGGGACTTCCATGGGCACCTGCTTCACTCCCAGCTACGCCAATTTGGTGGTGAGCTGGTGGGAGAAGCAGGTGCTCTGGTATGACAATACTGTACATTGGATTTACAATGTTAAGAAATGGTTGAGGTACATCGACAACAATTTCTTTTATGGGAAGGCACTGAATCTGAACTGAAATTGTTTGTCAATGCACTAAATGACAATACTATGAATTTAAAATTCACCATGCATTATAGCAAAAAAAGCATTGATTTTTTGGACTTGAAGCTTGTAGTCAACAATGGTATCATACACACAGAACTATACAGAAAAGATACAGCTGGCAACTCAATTTTACCTGCTTCTAGTTGCCACCCACCAAGCTTTAGATGGGGCATACCAAACAGCAGTCGCAGTCCGTGCAGGTAAAAGCGGTGGGGCTGGGTTGAGGGGGATTCCGACGGAAGATGCAGAGGGAAAACTAAATAAATAATTAATTTTCCCTTGTTATCGGTCGTCAGAATCCCCCTCAACCCGGCCCCACCACCCCACCACTCTTACCTGCACGGACCGCAGCTGCCGTACAATGAGTTTCTCAGAGCAAAACGCAACTGCACCTCTGCAGATAGGTATCAACACACTAAGCAGGGAATGATAGAAAAGGTCAAGGTAAGAGGATACTCACATAAGGCTTTGAAACAAGCAGATGCCAGAGTAGAAACTGTCAGCAGAGATGAGGTTCTGTTTCAACCTCCAAAACCGAGCAAGATAAAGGATGACGTACAAAAACCTATAAGGTTCATTACCAAGTTCAGAAGTCAGGCTGGACAATTCCGTAAGATACTGAGGTCCAGATGGAGTATATTGAGACAGGATCCCATCTTAAGAAACAAAGTAGTCCTAAGTCGATCTATGACCTATCAAAGAAACTCATCATTGAGGGATCTCCTTGTCCATAGCCACCTATCTCCTAAAGAAACCAATTGGCTGAAACAAGCCAAAGGATTCCGCAAGTGTGGTAACTGTAAAGCTTCCAGATATAGCGAAAATATTACTGAAGTCACTCTTAAAAGAATAGGAACTAGATGGAAAATCCCCAAATTCATTTCTTGTGGTACGGACTAAGTAGTTTGTGCCATAATCTGTCCATGTAATATGTGGTATATCGGCTCAACTACTTTATCAGTAAAAAGACGGATATTAGAACACTGGAGGGCTATTACCAACAGAGACTTCAGTTATCGAACAGCTAAGCATTTTTCTGAGAAACATGCAGGGGATTGGACCCAAGACAAGTTATTTGACTTGGACACAGTGTCTTCCATCAAAGAAGGGGCAACCGGCTATCGTCACTATGCAGGCTGGAATCCCGCTTTATCTTACAAGCTCGCACTAAATTCCCTGATGGGATGAATTATGACGAAGAGATATATTCTCATTTATAAGTCCATGTCTTTGTACATAGAATTTGCCAATATGTGCCTTTCCTCCCCCCCTTACAAAACCTTTTTCGATTTTTGTTTTCACATGTGGTGTTAGTTGTAATTCTTACTCTTCATGAATCATTAACCAGTATCCCGTATATTTAGCGTGCGCCTTTGTCTTAATATAATTGGTATCAGCACAGCTCCAATAACCGTTTCTATTGTTTTTATAGGAATTAAATGACAGGAGATCAAGGATCTTTCAGATTCACCTACACTATGGTTATGAGCACCGGAGTGGATTGATGTTCCAGCGAACAACCACCTCTCCTAGTAATTATAGTCAACTAGAGACATATATCTTCTTTGTTTCACTTCGCACTGTGACTATCAATTGATAGTCCTTTCTCTACAGATGTGTTCCGAAATCAATGGAAAGATATGTATGCCAGCAAGCAAATATTTACAATGTATTGTGTGTTGATTTCTGTCACCATGGAGCATTTTGGGTTCTAGACCATAATTGCGGATGCAATAATTTTTAATATTAGTAGTTACATGGGTCACTATTTGTAGGTACTATACCCTGAATAAAATGAGGTACTTTACCGGTACTACTGAGATAGCTATCCTGGGTGGTAAGAAATATCAAGGTGAAACATTGTAGTCATTTCACTTTTAGTGTATACATTCCTTTTTCTAAATGGATACAACATCTCCATTACAGGTGCACACTTATTTAACATTTGATACAGTAACATATCAAGAGTAGCAGGAGGAATATGGTTAGCTGCTCTTGTATTGTGTCTCTTGATCAGCTCTGTATAAATGTTTATTCAAAAGGTGGCAACTTTATTGAAAGCAGCGATGTACTATGACTTTCATTGATTGTGTGCACGAACACGAATGGTTACTTAAATATGTCAACTTGGTGTGGGATACTTTTGGGTTGACTAAATATAATTTCTTTAAATGTGATTCATTGTTATGATATGTTGCTTGTATTGATATTTAACCGGTTAACTGCTTAGAACGTTCCGCGCCAGTGCGGAACGTTCTATTAAGCGGGCGGGGCCGCGTCGGCCAACGGACGTGCGCAGCACTACCGAGGTAGTGCTCGCGACGGCCACTGGCCGACAGAAGCACTTAACGGGTTAACACCACATTTTTATTAATTGTTACGTCTTTAGTGACGTTGTTTTTTGCACCTTTAAGAACTCCATGGCCCCTGCGAGGGTCATGTGATCAAGACCATGGCTGTGGTCAAAACGCGTCTTTCTGCCAAATAAAATACTTTACCTTGATTGATTCAGTGGGCTCGTGGATCATCTATTGCTGTGATTCTTCCTTGATATATATATATATATATATTGTCCAAGTGCCTCCCACGAAACCCCGGGAGACAATAGGCGGCACACCCAAGCTGCTTGTAAATTCCTTTAATACAGTCCAAGAGCATAAGATCACAGCACGCCGCCCAACGCGTTTCGACATTACGTCTTGTTCACAGGTATGGCATTCAATGGCTGCTGCATCACACAGGTAAGATAATTAAATAAATTTTCAAATTACGTCATCGCTCAATACCGCCTGGTAGCAGTAGTCCAAGAAATCAATCCGACCAACCATTGGGTATACTATAAGTGAAAGAAGGCTCAAGAACACGCCACAATCACAGGAAAGCAGCTCGTCCCGACTTAGGCTCCAAATTGAACGGCCCAGCCAGGCCCTGGAACGTGGCAATCCACGATGGCCCTGACCGCCCGTATTTGATTCAGCGGGCGGCCAGGAGTCCTTTTTAGTGGTGGTGCACGCCTCTACCGGCGCTGGGTTGCGCCGTGAAATTTATTGTCCAAGTGCCTCCCACGAAACCCCGGGAGACAATAGGCGGCACACCCAAGCTGCTTGTAAATTCCTTTAATACAGTCCAAGAGCATAAGATCACAGCACGCCGCCCAACGCGTTTCGACATTACGTCTTGTTCACAGGCATGGCATTCAATGGCTGCTGCATCACACAGGTAAGATAATTAAATAAATTTTCAAATTACGTCATCGCTCAATACCTCCTGGTAGCAGTAGTCCAAGAAATCAATCCGACCAACCATTGGGTATACTATAAGTGAAAGAAGGCTCAAGAACACGCCACAATCACAGGAAAGCAGCTCGTCCCGACTTAGGCTCCAAATTGAACGGCCCAGCCAGGCCCTGGAACGTGGCAATCCACGATGGCCCTGACCGCCCGTATTTGATTCAGCGGGCGGCCAGGAGTCCTTTTTAGTGGTGGTGCACGCCTCTACCGGCGCTGGGTTGCGCCGTGAAATTTATTGTCCAAGTGCCTCCCACAAAACCCCGGGAGACAATAGGCGGCACACCCAAGCTGCTTGTAAATTCCTTTAATACAGTCCAAGAGCATAAGATCACAGCACGCCGCCCAACGCGTTTCGACATTACGTCTTGTTCACAGGCATGGCATTCAATGGCTGCTGCATCACACAGGTAAGATAATTAAATACATTTTCAAATTACGTCATCGCTCAATACCTCCTGGTAGCAGTAGTCCAAGAAATCAATCCGACCAACCATTGGGTATACTCTAAGTGAAAGAAGGCTCAAGAACACGCCACAATCACAGGAAAGCAGCTCGTCCCGACTTATGCTCCAAATTGAATGGCACAGCCAGGCCCTGGAACGTGGCAATCCACGATGGCCCTGACCGCCCGTATTTGATTCAGCGGGCGGCCAGGAGTCCTTTTTTAGTGGTGGTGCACGCCTCTACCGGCGCTGGGTTGCGCCGTGAAATTTATTGTCCAAGTGCCTCCCACGAAACCCCGGGAGACAATAGGCGGCACACCCAAGCTGCTTGTAAATTCCTTTAATACAGTCCAAGAGCATAAGATCACAGCACGCCGCCCAACGCGTTTCGACATTACGTCTTGTTCACAGGCATGGCATTCAATGGCTGCTGCATCACACAGGTAAGATAATTAAATAAATTTTCAAATTACGTCCTCGCTCAATACCTCCTGGTAGCAGTAGTCCAAGAAATCAATCCGACCAACCATTGGGTATACTATAAGTGAAAGAAGGCTCAAGAACACGCCACAATCACAGGAAAGCAGCTCGTCCCGACTTAGGCTCCAAATTGAACGGCCCAGCCAGGCCCTGGAACGTGGCAATCCACGATGGCCCTGACCGCCCGTATTTGATTCAGCGGGCGGCCAGGAGTCCTTTTTAGTGGTAGTGCACGCCTCTACCGGTGCTGGGTTGCGCCGTGAAATTTATTGTCCAAGTGCCTCCCACGAAACCCCGGGAGACAATAGGCGGCACACCCAAGCTGCTTGTAAATTCCTTTAATACAGTCCAAGAGCATAAGATCACAGCACGCCGCCCAACGCGTTTCGACATTACGTCTTGTTCACAGGCATGGCATTCAATGGCTGCTGCATCACACAGGTAAGATAATTAAATACATTTTCAAATTACGTCATCGCTGAATACCTCCTGGTAGCAGTAGTCCAAGAAATCAATCCGACCAACCATTGGGTATACTATAAGTGAAAGAAGGCTCAAGAACACGCCACAATCACAGGAAAGCAGCTCGTCCCGACTTAGGCTCCAAATTGAACGGCCCAGCCAGGCCCTGGAACGTGGCAATCCACGATGGCCCTGACCGCCCGTATTTGATTCAGCGGGCGGCCAGGAGTCCTTTTAGTGGTGGTGCACGCCTCTACCGGCGCTGGGTTGCGCCGTGAAATTTATTGTCCAAGTGCCTCCCACGAAACCCCGGGAGACAATAGGCGGCACACCCAAGCTGCTTGTAAATTCCTTTAATACAGTCCAAGAGCATAAGATCACAGCACGCCGCCCAACGCGTTTCGACATTACGTCTTGTTCACAGGCATGGCATTCAATGGCTGCTGCATCACACAGGTAAGATAATTAAATAAATTTTCAAATTACGTCATCGCTCAATACCTCCTGGTAGCAGTAGTCCAAGAAATCAATCCGACCAACCATTGGGTATACTATAAGTGAAAGAAGGCTCAAGAACACGCCACAATCACAGGAAAGCAGCTCGTCCAGACTTAGGCTCCAAATTGAACGGCCCAGCCAGGCCCTGGAACGTGGCAATCCACGATGGCCCTGACCGCCCGTATTTGATTCAGCGGGCGGCCAGGAGTCCTTTTTTAGTGGTGGTGCACGCCTCTACCGGCGCTGGGTTGCGCCGTGAAATTTATTGTCCAAGTGCCTCCCACGAAACCCCGGGAGACAATAGACGGCACACCCAAGCTGCTTGTAAATTCCTTTAATACAGTCCAAGAGCATAAGATCACAGCACGCCGCCCAACGCGTTTCGACATTACGTCTTGTTCACAGGCATGGCATTCAATGGCTGCTGCATCACACAGGTAAGATAATTAAATAAATTTTCAAATTACGTCATCGCTCAATTCCTCCTGGTAGCAGTAGTCCAAGAAATCAAGCCGACCAACCATTGGGTATACTATAAGTGAAAGAAGGCTCAAGAACACGCCACAATCACAGGAAAGCAGCTCGTCCCGACTTAGGCTCCAAATTGAACGGCCCAGCCAGGCCCGGGAACGTAGCAATCCACGATGGCCCTGACCGCCCGTATTTGATTCAGCGGGCGGCCAGGAGTCCTTTTTAGTGGTGGTGCACAAGTCTATGGGTAATCCTGTTGCAGTCCCGCCTGCCCCAATGGTTTCTCTTGTCGATGTCCCAGCGTCGAACCAGAGTAGAATGGTCCCAATCTCAAAAGCGTCTCTAAATTCCTGAGGACAGAGCCCCAGTAGTTATACCTACAATGACCTTTGAAGATGAGAACAGTTCAAAATGACACCTTTGAAATCCACAGGCCATCTCTAAATCTAGTCCTGTCTGCCATCTTACCCTGGGAGGCTTGGTCAAAATCTTTCGTGGGGCCACGACCCTGCCCCTTGCAATGCAGCTGCCAAATCCACCCCCTCTTATCCATCCCATGAAGGCTCCTCAGAGTCAGAGGTCTGCAGTTTTCCTTGCGTGCCCCAAGCTTATGGCCATCTAACAGGAGTAAACAGATGTAGCTATACCCCCAGCACCCAGATGTAGATTGGAGACAGGATGACAGGCACACAGAGAGCCACAAGCATAGAAATGCCCACTTTCCCAAGGTGGCATTTCCACATTAGTAATGTGAAATCCACTCTAACTACCGGAGAGGATTTACCATTACTAATCCATCAATACTACTACTCTTCTGCAATCAGGAAATACAGCTCACTAGCCTTGCCACAGATCCCCAATGTTAATCTATACGAGAAGCCGGCCTTATGGTACTGAACACATCATCCGATGTTATTCACTACTAGGGCATGTAGCGCACACGTGCACATGCCCTACCTCTTCTCTACACCGCACCCTGCCCCCAAGGAGTACTCAAATGCAGGGAGACATGCAGAACTTGGAAAGTAGGTTTTTAAATGCCAAGCTGAGTAACAGTAACCTGCACACACAGGCCTTGCCATGGCAAACCTGTGGTACGTTTGAAGAGATACCTCCTTGGGTGGCATAACCAGTGCTGCAGGCCCACTTAGTCGTTTTGAGTTGCATGCCCTAGGTATATGTCTTACCACAGGACAAGGGACTTACAGATAACTCAAATCAGCCAATCATGTATACACCAATCATCATGTATTGACAAGCACAGCGCTTTGGCACTGAATGGCAGTGTCACAGCATTCAAAGTCCTAAGGCTAGTACGTAGATAAGCAGAAAACCAGAAGGGACAAAAGCTAAACATCAAGGGAAAGCACCCTAAAAAGGACCATTTCCAACAAAGTCCTTTTTGTTATTTGGTGCAAATCCGTTCAGTAATTTTGGAGATATTAAAGAAAATCCAAACTTGTTTATCTAGGGTTGCGAATACTCCCAATCTTGTGCAGAGATCTGATTGGCTGCCAACACTTCAACCAGGAAGTGTTAGCAGCCATCTTGGAACTCGGCCTCAGCAGAGTCCTGAACAGAAACATAGAAACAAAGAAAAGAGGACAGGGTATGAATACCCTGACCCCCTAGTTCTGATGCCAGCATTCCTCAGGGACCTCACCAGGGCAAAAAAAGCATTCTTGTTTTCATTTTTGCCACACAATCACGAGTGTTCACGTCAAACCTTTAATAAGAAAGCAAGCGCTTGTTTTAAGATTATCCCCCAGGTGGGTCGGGTCCCGGGCGCATTGCAGATATAATAAACTTTGAAGAGGGGAGCACGTGGCCCCCCTCCTCAGGCTCTTTTGTTCCCCGGGGACCACCACCTCCCTGGGGCTTTATGTAAATAATGAAGGGTGCCTCACAGAGTCCCCTCCTTGTGCTCTTATGGGCCCCGGGGACCACCACCTCCCTGGGGCATTAATATAAAATTAGAGGGGGTCCACCCCCCTTCCTGGAGCCATTAATGGTCCCAGGACCGCCATCCTACAGGGCTGGCTCCTGCTATCTACTGAGGTGCCAACCTTCAGGAGACAGCAGTTTGCTCTTGCATGGCAGGCGCTTTGACAGCTACCGCCAAGTGAGAGCAAACAATATCTCTGCTCCCAGCAATCTGGAGCATGAAAACTGTTCCCGCTCACTGGGAGTGGGGTGTTTATCTGTTTCCCTCCCCACAGTCAAGCAGGCAGGAAAACAGGTGACAGAATTGCTTCCTCATGCAAAGAGGAGCATTTTTTGCTGCTCCCTACATGTAGGAGCAGTGCCGGCTTCGGCTGGAGGCGGCAAGCCGGCAGGGACCACGAAGCATTAAAGCTCCCCCCGCTGTCTCCAACGCATCACACTGGATGCCCTGGGTGGGCTCCAGGGCAAGAAGGAGCAAGAGGCCAGGCCCCAGGGGATGAGGTCCCTGGGCTGAAACAGGCCTGAGGAAGGGGGCTGCACAGCCACCTCTCCCTCATGAATGGACGAGTAGGTTTCATGTCCTGTCCTGTTGAGAGCTGAGTCTATGGTTCTCCCTTTAAATTACTATGAGAATGCAAATGTACAAATCACCTGAAAACTCTGCCCTTTTGGCCCGCCCCAACCACCTTAGTAGCATGCAAAGGTCTTCTTGCCTTTTGCTAGGATGATGGACAGCTTAACAGAAGGCCCCCCAGCGCATTTCCCACCGATTTCAGTTATACATTCTTGATGCAGAGGAATATGAGGACATCTCCATAAAATAAAGAAGCACTTACTTCATATAGTTAAGAGGAAAGATCTTTGTTTGGTGGAGATTTACATCTTTGTAGTTTTGTTGTCTTCTCTATAGAAGGATTCATGTTATTACTGATTTCTGGATAAAGAAGCACATGGAATAATCACATTGCCAAAATGCACAAAAGGTCTCTGGAGACATTTCCTTGTGGTCCATTATGCATCTGTAGTGCAGAATACGCACTAGACATTTACCCAATGAGGTAGCACTTACTAATTAATCAGTAGAAAGCACTACAGTTGGGTAGAGATTTTGTGCAAAACTGTCTACTCTTGTCGGATAAATGGACAGGTGAGGTTTTGTTCTGGCCCTGATGCTCATTTCACAGAAATTAAACCTCAACAGGAAGCACTTACAAACATAAACATAGCAGGTGCCCCAGTTGAAGCTCCACTTCTGTAAAGGACAAATGATCCTAACTTCTTGGGCTTGTCAAAGGCAACGTGTTTCCACTTGTATTCCACTTTGAAAAATGATATGAAATCCTTAATGGAGGTGAATTCATCATTGATCTATTGGAGCACAATCTTATCTGTAGTGACTCTGATGAGTGATTTCTTTCTTGTTGTCGCTTGGTGAGAGCAGAGTCCATGGTTCTCCCTTTTAAATACACTAAGAATGCAGATACCCAAAATCTATAGCACCGCTCACACACACACTCAAAGACATACATAGCCACTCATACACCCACTCACAAACCCACACAGGCACTCACAGACCCACTCACAGAGCCACACAGATACTCATACACCCACTGATACACTCACACAGGCACTCACAGACCTACTCACAGACCCACACAAACACTCACAGACCCACTCCCAGACCCACATAGGCACTCACTCACACACCCACATACTCACACACCTATTCATAGACATACTCACACACCCATTACAACACTCACAGACCCACACACATACCCATACAGCCACTCACACACCCAGTCACTGTCCCATGCAGCCACTCACACACCCACCAAAATACTCACACACTCACTCATAAACCCATACAGCCACTCACACACCCAGAGAGGTGAGAGTGTGGTGCAGCAGCCAGAGCAGCTGACTCCAGAGCACAGGGCTCATGGTTTGATCCCCGGAAGCAGCTCAGCTCAGCATTATGTGACTCTGGACAATAGCTCACTTAAACTCCTTGACAGCCCCCAGTTTCTGGATACCCTTAGGGGTGATAAGTAGCACTTTACAAATCTATAATTAATATTTTATTACTCACTGACCTATACAGCCATTTATACACCCACTCTCAAATGTGACATGTTACAGTTAGTATTTTTTTTTTTTTAAAGTAGAAATTCCCTGAAAAAAACAAAGGTTACAGGGACGTTATAGGTAGGAAATAACATTACAAATTTTTTAGAAATTCACTGAAAAAGCAAAGGTTACAGGGACATTATAGTTATGAAATGGAATTAAAAAACCTTACAAATTTAATGAAAAAAAAAGGTCACATGGACATTATAGCTAGGAAATACCATTAAAGAACTGTAGAAATTCACTGAAAAAACCAAAGGTTACATGGGCATTATAGTTAGGAAATACAATTTAAAAAATCTTAGGAATTCACTGAAAAAAACAAAGGTTACAGGACATTATAGTTAGGCTCAGATTTCACTCAAACAAAACCATTGCAATTCAGCAGTAATAGTTACCTGTGCTAACAACTTACGCCCCTGCAATGCACTGCTTATGACCTCACATATTACGTCACTCATGACATGGTCAGTGACATCACTGATGACATCTCAAGGGATATCACTCATGACAACATCCACAGAACCACTCAAACACCCACTCATATGCCTATACAACCTCTCATATACCCACTCAAACATGCACACAACAACTTACATACCCATTCACAGACCCATACAAGTACTCACACAACCACTTACTCATCTATAGAGCCACTCACACACCCACTTACTCACTCACACAGCCACTCACACAACCACTCACTCACCCATATAGCTACTCATACAAGCAGCCATTCACCCATGGAGCTACTCACACAGCCACACACTCACCCATGCAGCTACTCACACATACACTTATTCACCCATACAGCCTTTGAACACAGCTGCTCACTTACCCGTACAAGCACTCACACACTCACATACCCACACAACCACTTACATACCCATTCACACATCCATACAAGCACTAACACATCTGTTAACTCACCCATAGAGCCATTCACACAGACACTCTCTCCAATACAGCCACTCACACACCAACTCACTTAACCAGACACCCACTCAAACAGCCACTCACTCACTCATACAGCTATTTAGATACCTATTCACTCACTCATACAGTCACTCACATACCCCCTCAACCACCCATACTACAACTCACACAGCCAATCACTCACCCATACAGCCACTGACACACCCACTCAATCACAAATACAGCCACTCACTCAACCACACAGCTACTCACACACCAACCTATACACCAATACTTTCACTCACACACCCATACAGCACTCACATACCCACTCACAAACCCATACAGACAGACACACAACCACTCAGGTCACATATGTTAGAAATAGTTTCACTCAGTAGTACAGAAAGAATAGTAATTTAACTAATGCAATAGCTTAGTATATATCTTTGTGTCTCAGAAATATTTATGAAATACTTTCATTCCCTGGATGATGTCATCAGTGATATTATCAGTGATGTCATTTGAGATGTCATCCATGATGTCATCAGTAATGTCACTGACCATTTCATGAGTGATGTAATATGTTCGGTCATAAGCAGTGCATTGTGGGGGCGTAGGTTATAGTTAGCTCAGATAACTATAGCTGCTACATTTCAATGGTTTTATATGGGAGAAATCTGAGCCTAACTATAACGTCCCTGTAACCTTTGTTTATTTTTTCAGTGAATTTCTAAGGCTTTTTAAATTCTATTTCCTACCTATAATCTCCCTGTAACCTTTAGTATTTTTAGTGAATTTCTATGTTTTTTCAAATTCTATTTACTAACTATAACGTCCCTATAACCTTTGATTTTTTCAGTGAATTTCTACATTTTTTAAATGTTATTTCTAACTGTAACCTGTAACCTTTGAGAGTGGGTGTGTGAGTGGCTGTATTGGTAGGTTAGTGGGTGTGTTAGTCTCTGAGTGGGTGAGTGATTGGGTGCATGAGTGTCTGAGTGGGTCTGTGAGTGGTTGTATGAGTCTCAGAGTGGGTCTGTGAGTGGGTCCATAAGTCTCTGAGTGGGTCTGGGTGTGGGTGTGTGAGTCTCTGAGTGGATCTGTGAGAGCGTGTGAGAGTCTCTCAGGGGATATGTGAGCGGGTGCATGAGTGAGTGTCTGAGTGGGTCTGTGAGGGGGTATGTCAGTCTCTGAGTGGGTCTGTGAGTGGATGCATGAGTGTGTGAGTGTGAATCTCTCAGTGGTTCTGCTCATTCTGCCAGTTATTTTGCCTCTTTCTGCTCACTCCTGACCTTTATTCTGCCTCTAACTGCTTGTTTCTGACCTTTATTCTGCCTCTTGCTGCTCATTTCTGACCTCTAGTCTGTTCTTTCTGCTCATTTCTGACTTATATTCTGGCCTTGCTGCTCATTCCAGACCTCTATTCTGCCTCTTTCTTCTCATTTCTCACCTTTATTTTGCCTCTTTCTCCTCATTGCTGACCTTTATTCTGCCTCTTTCTGCTTGTTTCTCATCTTTATTCTGCCTCTTTCTGCTCGTTTCTCACCTTTATCTTGCCTCTTTCTGCTCCTTGCTGACCTCTAGTCTGCCTCTTTCTGCTCATTTCTGACCTTTATTTTGCCTCTTTCTGCTCATTGCTGACTTTTATTTTGCCTCTTTCTGATCATTTCTCACCTTTATTTTGCCTCTTGCTGCTCGTTTCAGACCTCTATTTTGACTATTTTTGCTCATTCTCACCTTTATATTGCCTCTTGCTGCTAGTTTTTAACCCGTATTGTCCCTTTTTCTGCTCGTTTCTCACCTTCATTTTGCCTCTTTCTGCTCTTTGGCGATTGCCTCTTTCTGCTCATTTCTGACCTTTATTCTGCCTCTTCCTGCTCATTTCTAACCTTTATTTTGCCTCTTTCTGCTCATTGCTGACCTTTATTCTGCCTTTTTATGCTTATTTCTCACCTTTATTTTGACTCTTTGTGCTCGTTTCTCACCTTATTTTGCCTCTTTCTCCTCTTTGACCCCCTGGGACTGGTGGGGCAGCCTCAAGGCCCCCCACGGGATCAGGCATTGCTCTCACAGACAGGGAGATGCTAAACATGCAGTTCCCTGTTTGTGAGAGCAATCCTCTCATCTGTTTCCCTATCAGTGTGACAGCGGGAAGGGAAACAGACAAAACTCTGCTCTCAGCAAGCGGGGGCGGTTTCACAGCTCTCGCTTGCTGAGAGCAGAGATCATGTTCGCTCTGATGTGGCAGGAGCTGTCAAGTCAGAGCAAACAGCTATGCCTGAGGGGTGGGCACCCTGAGACTTAGCAGGAGCCAGCCCTGGCGGGTGGCGGTCCCCAGGGCCATTTGTGGCTGCAGGAGGGGGCCTTGCAGCCCCCCTCCTTTACTTTTCATGACTGGCCCTGGGGAAGTGGTGTTCTCTGGGACCCCCGTGGCCCGAGATAAATAAATATTTGGCCCCGGGGAAATAATTGTAGTCCCCAGGGCCCGGGTCGGTCCATGGTGCCCCCATTAGGTGTTTTTTAGCCCCGGGGAGATGGCTCAGTAGTGTCTGTGCTGCCCCACAACAATAATGTTTGATTGCCCGGGGGATTATAGAACCCATTAAGGGGTGCCCGTACAATCCCCTCCTTTTCTATTATAAAGTCCCAGGGAGGTGGTGTTGCGGGGACAGAGCACCCTTGCCTATTATTCAAACAAGCTTCTCCAACAGAAGAAGTACGCCATACTCTTTAACTTGTGGCAATGAAAGGCACTTTATCCAGCATAGTCATACTGTGGCAATGAGCATTACACCCTGACACGTTTTGGATTTAGTCTTAATCATAGGTTAACAGTCTCTCTGCTTTTTAAACATGACCACGTGATTGTATCAACGTATAGCAGACCACCCTAATATGTTGTGGCCCTAAAGTTGTAAGGTCCTCAGAACACGCATTAAAACAAAAGTGCAACAATTTTCCTGGCCACAACATATTGGGGTGGCTTTTTTGGATAATAAGTGAGGGTGCTCTGTCCCTGCAATTTGTAGCCACCCTGGCTGGGATTGGGCTCTTAGCAGGCAAACTGTTTTTAGAGACAGATTAAGGAGAGCTTGAACCCGCCTGTCTTCACTGAAAGTAAACAAGGCAGGGATTTCCTAACCAAAAAGTCTAAGTGGGACTGGGCAAGGGAAGTAGATGGGGAATGCACATTCCCATCTACTGTTTGTTGTCATTTGAAAGGCATGGCAAGATATGTGTGAGAGAGGCAATGAAGTCTAATTAACACAGCAGTGAAACTGGAGTGCATGGAAACTGCACAGAGTTAAAGGAACAACTACAGTGTGCTTGTGAAATGAACTGTGACGGAAAAAGACACTGCAAATAGAAAAAGGAAAATTGTTGCACTTTTTTTTAATGCGCACTCTGAGGACACAGATAAAAAGGCATTTTCACTCCTGCTAATCACTACAGGGTATACTGTCACCACCGCACTCAGGCTACTTAACCCCTGGTAAAGGCAGTAGCCTTTTACCATCATGAGAGCAGTGCTTTAGGCAACCCTCCTGGTCTAACAAGATTGCAGTCCATGAGACAGGCCAATGTAATGGTGCACACTCATAATCCATGCTCTCCCATGATACCAAAAATCAGCACCAGGGATCCAGATATCTTTGCAGCCTGGGCACTCAGTGCAACAGACCTGTGTCATTGAAGTGAGGCCTGGAGGCCTACATTTGTAAAGTTCTTCTGCTGTGTACTTAACTCACCCTTGGCCTACATCATGTTAGTATGTAGCAGTGTGCAGCATGTGTGTAGTTGCACGCATGTGCTGAGTGTATGTGTGCCTATCAGTGGTACAATACATGGAAGACTGGAGGAGCATCAGGAGGTAGAGGATCCCCCCGACAGATTTGTGGATTGTTGCATTCCTGAGAGCTGGTTTGGACACACACTGGAGGAAGGAAAAACCAGGCTCTTCAATACACTTCTAAGGGTGCTCTTTGATTCAGAGAGAAGTTGGGGGAAAGGGCTGGGAAACATCTAGGAGAGGAGAATGGGCTGCTATGAAAATCATAAAGATCAGGGTTGGGGCTCTTGGATAACCCTTTAATGCATATATCACTGCGGCTGACATCCAGGTGTGAACCTCAGGTCACTCCTATGACCTGTGTTGTGGGGCTATCAGATTTGGAATCACTCCTGCTGTGACAGGCTGCTTTTTGGAGAAAGGGCAGAGCGGAAGAGCAGACACTTCAAAAGGAAGCAGACCCCCAACACAAACTTCAAAGACTGAGACTCTAAACCACATTACTGTATCTGAAAATGAACTATAAGAGGATCGCTGACAGAATACTGAAACCAACAATATTATGTAAAACAAAAATTGAGTCAAAAATATTGATTACGAAAATATTGTGTCCCTATCCTTATTATAGTAGGAAATATAATTTCACACTAATATTGTTAAAAAAACATACAAAAATATTGCTTATTAATGTATATACATGAAGTTTAAAGTAGTAAATCTTAAATTTTTTATTATATAACATTAATATGTTTTTAAATAATTGTCACTTATATTTAATACTATATATAAATATATACTTATATAAACACACATATATATATATATTTATATGTATATATACATATATATAGAAATGTAAATAATGTAACACAATTATTAAAAATAAATATTTTACATTGCATGCATTTTTTAATTGTTTACATTCACTACTATAAAAACCACATTATATGCATATAAGACTTTGACGAAGACCGTAAGGTTGAAACGCGATGCAGCTAAATAAAAAAGGTTTGAGATTCACACACTTGGAGTGCTCCTTTCATGCATCTCTGACTTCAGATAGGTTACATTTTGAATTTCCACTCCAGTTTGTGCAACAGTAGGGAAAGCATTGGACTTTGGAGGGGTAAGATTTACTATTCCCACTCCAGTCTTTGCAACAGTAGGAAAGGCATTGGACTTCAGTTAGGTAAGATTTACTATTCCCACTCCAGTCTGTGCAACAGTAGGGAAAATGTTGGACTTCGGAGGGGTTACGTTTACTATTCCTATTCCAGTCTGTGCAACAGTAGGGAAATCATTGGACTAAGGAGGGCAAAGATGTATTATGCCTTCTCCTGTCTCTGCAACACTAAGGAAAGCGTTGGATTTGGGAGGGGTTACATTTGATATTTCCACTCAGTCTAAGCAACAGAAGGTAAACTACTTCACTTCAAACACATTACATATTTGAAAAACCCTATTAATTTAGAAAAAATATCAAACTCTTAATATAGTTATTAGTACTTAACATAAAATATATATTTAAAAAATTAAAAAACAATTAAAAGAAATTCATAAACAATGTAATAATTAATTTTCAATAAAAAATAATACTTATTCAATTATTACTTAATTAACTTGCCACCCTAAACCCCTAAAAACCTAGCAACCCACACCTATGACACAATTTACATAATTAATAATCAAATACATTATTGTTAATGATTTATTACTTAACTTCCCACTCTACAACCCTACAAACCCCTGCAACCCACACCTAAAATGTAACTAAAATATAGAATTATTACTCAATTATATAATTATTAATCATTTAAATATTTAAGTATAAATTCATAATTATTGCTTTTAATTATTACTTATTTAACCACACACCCTATACCCCTACAAACCTAGCAACCTCCAACTAAAATATAACTAAAATAAATCAGTATTACAAATTGTACATAATTAATAATCAATGCAATAACTAATAATTAATTAATAACTAATTGTTAATGAATTATTACTTAAGAAACATCTCACCCTATACCCCTACAAACCCACAAGCCCGCACCTAAAATATATGATTATTACACAATGTACATATTAATAATTAATTAAATAATTAATAATAGATTAACAATTAATTGTTAATGAATTGTTACCTAATTATCTTCCCACCCTATACCCAAACAAATTTAGCAACGGTCACCTAAAATATAAGTAAAATAAGTCAGTATTATATAATATACATAATTAATATCAATAACATATTTACTTATGAATTATGAATTAATTAATAATTCACTATTATGTAATTAACTTCCATCCTATCACGCTGCAAACTCAACTGGCTATGCCACTATAAATACTATTAGCAATTACATTCAAATTCAAAATCTCTTAAAATTGCAAACTATATTTACTATATTTAAAAAAATTATAACAATTATACAAACAATAGCAGCAAATAAAATTAACCTATGAACTACAGCACATTACAAAAATGAAAAAACTATCTTTTTTTACAACTAAATTATTTAAAACAATATTAACACCAACGATATTCTTAACAGTGATATTACTTACCTGAAAAAACGATATTCAAGATGATATTATGCATCAAGATATTTTTGTATCATAAAAAAATTCCATTATTTCTGTCTTCTGATATTTAGAACGCAATATTTTATCTAAATCCCCTATAAGAGAGGGAGTTCAAGTCCACTAAAATTGGCAACTTGCAAGCAGGCAGTCGGGCTGTATGTCGAGGAGGAGAAGCTCTACAAGACTTCTATCTGTGACCAGGACCCCAGGCTAAGGTCTGCCAGTCTCCCATCTGAGTGAGGGGCATCACCCAGGGAAATGCAAGACCACCTGCCCTGGAGCCTAGAGCACCAGTGTCTGCTGTTTGCCAAGACCAGTGTGCCCTGTGTGGAAGAGGAAAGTGCTACAAGGATCCTGGTGAGTGGATCCCCATCCCATGGTGTGAGGAGGCGGCTGCTGTACCGATCAGGCGTCACGTATGTGCGGATTAAAGTCTGCGACCCGTATGTGAAGACTGCGGTACTGCCTTGCCATTCGGGCCATCGCGCATGTACTTAGCAAAGTCTGCAACCCCATATGCCAGAGAGGGCTGCTGTGAAGAACAGGTTTTACTGACTTTAAGAAGAGAGGACAATGTGGTGACCTATGCGTGCCTGAGCCTAAACTGAAGGATCGGAAGCCAAGCGATCATTTCTCTACCTGAGAGAAGGATCAGAGGTACTAACTGTGTCATCAACGAAAGCTCCGGTGAGGGCCAGCCACGGCCCCTGCAAAGCCAAGAGTAGCTGCTGCAGTTCTCCCTGAAGTCCAAGTGAGGCATGCTGCAGGGCCCTCCGGTAGCCCAACCCTGCAGGAGCGGTTAAGACTGATCACAGTACCGAAGGGCCAAGGAGAACTTGTACTTTCTCATAGAACATTAGGTGCTGGGACACTTCTGACTTCGGAAAAGTTGGAGTGGGACTCCTAAGACTCAGGCTACTAGTGGGGCCTAACCTGAATCCCACCTATCATGAATGGGGAATAACCACTACCATTCGAGAGAGGGAAGTGGGACTCAGGGACCTGTCTATCGAACACCAGAGTACTGACCTTAGGGAAATGCGTGTAATATTTGTGTATGCTGTATTTTACTTTGTGTTTGTATATAAATAGTCCTTTTTTTAAAAATAAAATCAAGTATTTGACTGGACAATGATGTTTTGCTGTGATTGAACATATGTTGTGTTGTGAGCCTGTGCACTGGCGTGCTGAAGAGGGTACTTGGCCTAGTGGCTCAGGAGCCACAGTAAGTTGGGCACCAGGAGACAGCCTCGAGCCCCAATGTTGGGCCACTAGCTCCTGCTTGTCCTGTGGCTCTCAGAAAGGGGTTTTGACAATGTGTTTAAGATGATTGCAACATAATATAATATTCCTTAAGAAGTGGCACATGGCATGAAATGAATAGAGTGACAATAATATATGTTAATTTGAATGGAGTAAATTGAATGTTCCTAAGATTTAGCATTAAGAAAAAGAATAAAATATGCCTAAGTTTATAATGCTGAAAATATGGGTTGTATACATTGCGAAAGAGCTTGTTCAAGACAACTTCCTATAACAGTGTGCCTCATGCACTGGAAATGGCATATCCCAAGAACTATATGACAAATGGAACTACTCTCTTTGGTCCATTATTAAGGACCCTCTGCCATCCGCAGTTTACATCGTAAAAAATCTAGGATTCATTATAGATGCAAATTTAGATCTTGAAACCCAAATAACTACGGTTACGGACATTTGCCTTTGGCATTCAAAACAATTAAATATGATTCGACCATGCATTCCATCTGGCCTGAGCAAACACATAGTTACCACATTTATCTAGTCCCATCTGGACTACACTAATACTTTTTTATCAAGCTCTCCCTAAGATACTGATAAAGTAACTTCAATTGGCCCAAAACACGTCAGCTCGCCTTATCACTAAGTGCACATTGAAAAATCAGATGACCCCTATTCTTATCCAGCTTCACTGATGTTACATGGCCACTCCCTGAAGTGCCTCTGAGCAAAATTGTTGATTCCTAACCTCTCTTGCATTTTACATTTAGGTAGTAAATTTCTTCTTGATGTTCATAACGTTTGCTCTTACTCAGAAAGAGAATCTTTTCATGTCAAGCTGCCAAGGATGGAATACTCTTCTGATTTGCTTGCACTCTCAGCCCTCCATGGTTAGGTATAAAAAAGATTTTAAAGACGTTTCTATTTACAGCTGTTTATTATCTGTCTTACCCTTTCTTTTTCTTATATGTTGAGTTATATCTGTTCAGTGACAAGAAGATACAGCGGGCTGCTCCTATGAAATGCCCATTAACATTAATACAATATCTCCAGGTTATATAGGGCATAAGATACCTCCTGCCATACATTATAAGTATATTGCTCATCACCAAGGATTACATGACCATATAGAGGAACGGGGCCCAAGAAAGTGTCCCTTCTGCTTGGTGAGCTGTGCTGAGCATGCACCTGGAAACTAAGGTGTGTTACGCTCGTACTACACAGGGAATTTGATCAGTCATGGGCCCCACTCTGCTTAGACACCATGTGAAGGCCCTCATGCTGCTCCTTGAGCCCCCTTTAGACATATCCATAACAAAACAGAAGCAAGCTGGAAAACTGCTCCTGTAGATAGATAGATCTACATCAAATGGAGACTCCTATTTCCTATGGGAAATCACGCCTACTACTACTTTTTGGCTCCCACTGGCATCTCTCCCCTTGCTGGGTGTAAAAGTGGTGACCTTAAAGCGTACACATATTCTGTAGAGTATTGTTCATACAAATGAGCTGACCTACCAAAGATATGGGGCTGAAGCGAAGGGCTTAATTTGTAAAAGAATAAGTGCTGAAGCCCAAGTTTTTCTGAGAAGCCCGCTGCCAGCCCTGCCAAATGTTGGAGTTGCCCCATACCAAGACTGTCTCGATTCATACTAATGCCTCTGCCCCTTTACCTCACTCTTGCATGTTACTTTTCATCCCTGCTTTCTCCCCTTGTCACAGTTCTCCCATCTTTCTTTCCCCCTTTTCTGTTTTTCTCTCCATTAAACTGAGTCAAAGTCTGATTATGCTTTTTCCTTTTAAAAAACTGGAGACTTCAGAAAGGTAACTGGTCTGATCCTCCTTGGACTGCACATCACCTCCCCGAAACTCAGGTAGTTTCTGACGCCTGTCACTTTAAAAGACACGAGTACAACAGAGCTGACACCAATTGAGCCCTTTTTTGCTGTTTAGGTCTCGCCTACGCAGCGCGCATGCGCTGCATAGGAAAAAGACCTATAGAAATCGCTTCGGCTTTTCAGCCAAAAACGTGCACGCATTGCATTGCTTTCATGGCAATGCGTGCACGTTTGGCGATTCCCTTGCCGGAGCGAGCTTTGGCAACATATGTTTGCTCGCTCCCGCAAGGGAATCGCTGTGTGTTCTCTCGCACTCCCCCCACCCCTCCCACTTGTTAGCCCAGTACTGCTGCACTCCCCCCCCACCCCCTACTTGCGCGAGGCGCACGCGCTTGTTAAACGTGTTAGCATACATGTGAAAGTACTGTATTTTACTTTTTGATGTCAAATCAAATTTCCTCGCATGAACATAGATTTAAAACCCTCCATTCCCTGGATTCATTTACACGTGGTCTTAAGAATTTATTAGATGTTTCAATTCACATGCACCAGCAACTATTTCTGGCGGTATAGACAAGCAATGCCAACATCGTTGAGTCCTGGAACCTGTTTTGCCTCGTATCTATTCCTTAAACCGGGCGGCCTGCCACTTTTTGAAACGGATGTGCCTAGTGGGTCATCAAGCAAAATGATTAGTGATTTAAACGCCTAAAACGCAGCCTTTTGTCCTCTTAGGTCGATACACTGCATTAAATCTATGCCAGTGTGCCCCGTTATTTAAAACCACAGCAAAGTAAAATCCACGGTGTTAAAGCTCTTTACAAAAAGCAAAACTAAAAGTGAGTCAAACAGACAAAGCGTGAGGTACTGCGGCCTTTTAAACGTGGACAGCTCCGGGGGCTGATAAACGCCTTGGGGAGGTTGCTGTGCAATACAATCTCCGAGAATTCGCTCACTCGGAGCCGCTGGGAAGCCGGCTCCCCTCAAGCCCTCTTTGTTCCGAGCGCGGACGAGGCGCGCGCTAGCAGATTCATTATGAACATGGCCGCCTGGCGCGCGCGCATCTAGCCTCAGACGGTGTGCTTTCCCATCCTGTCTTCCTCCGGCCCCCGCAGGGCTCGGCGACTGTTAACTAAAGAAATTATTTCCAATCCATGTAATCTGTGCATTAGCGTCCCGATTGGATGTTGTATGATTAGACACAGACAGACCTCTGGCCCCAAGACACGCTCTTAACCTGCTCATATTAATAGCAACAAGCGCCGTGCTCCTACATGGTATACCAGGGTAGCCGCGCGCGTTCCCTGCCCCAGGAAACGGTGAACCATTCTTGCAAATTGTATGCCAGCACCACAGAAGCATCAAGAAGAGTGCTTTATAATGGGCGGGGTCTATGTAAATAAGGGCTTGGTCTAAATAAAGAAAGTCTAGAATCCTATCTCTCACAAATTCATCACGTTTTATTCAACAAACAATAACTGAAATCGGCAGCAGCACATTTATTCATTTATCATAAGCAGTAAAACACTTTACAGGCATGTACATTTCTGTGAGGTAAGGAAAGGCATTATTTTTATTGTAAAGACCTTTCACCAAACCAATCCCACTGTTGCATGAAGCAGCTATTAAATGAGTTTTTGTGGGTCTCTTTTCACATTGGAATGCATGCCCAACATTAAAAGACCTTTAATAAATAGATGCTCTTGAGAGTTTCAACAAAGAAACGGGGACATTTCAGCGCCATTAAGCATTATGTAAATGGCACTTTCAGAGCTGGATAGAGATCATAAAGTTCTAAAGAATGTCATCAGAAAAGGAACGCTGCCTAAAACGCGAGGTAAGCCTAAAATAACATAGGGGCGAGAAGAGAAAACCAGCCTTTCTCCATTTGAGGAAAAAGGAAGATTTACATTTTAGCTTTTCCTTCGATACCAGTCCTGCTGCAAGGCGTGACAGAAGAAATACTGCAAACAAAAAGCCTGCACCCACTTCAAATACAACAGAAGACATGGTCTGCACGTTCCAGGGAGGTGCGTTCAGTCGGGAGAGTTCAAAGCTTTTGTTTGCCGGAGCTGCTGCCGTTTTTTTCCAGCTCAGTAATTATGAGCATTAATTAATATAGAGCCCGAAGGGGACCCGTTTCACCCCACCCCCTTTTAAATTACTGCAGTTGATCAGACCCGGTCCACCTAAAGCCCTGGCCAGCACCCTAGGTTAAAACATCTGTTGCAGAAAAATATTTGCAACCTGCATGTCCACATCTGCTGCCTCTTAGCAGTGTGTTATGACTGACAGTTGGTCCGACAACAAGAACAAATGTGGCATTAAGTTCAATGAGCCCATGGCCCACTGCCATAAATAAATCTGCCTCCCATCAGGGCTTGCTCATTTTTTTGACGTGGGTAGAATGGGGATCGCTTAGCTGGGTAGCAATTAACACTTTTTCAAGTCATCTCATAAAACATTGTCTGAGCCCGCCCACAATAGCAAGTCAGCCTCCGGTCTGGGATGGACTTTCAAAAGGTGTTGCGATGACATATCCTCACTAATTACATTTTAAGAGCTGAGAACATAGAAGCCATAAGGGATGACTGTAACCAAGACCATTTCTCTCGTATTCATTGTTGTAAAATAGCATCCTTAATCAAAGAGAGGGGTCCAACTCTGCCAAAGGGACAGGACACCAACAAGACACTAAGTCAAAGTAAAATCCCTTTGGGGTATTTGTACAGCATACCCATACATCAAACAACCATACTATCCAACCATTTATTCATCACACCATGGCCAAGGAATCTAATATAGAAATGTTTATTCAGTATAAAATGCGCTCAATTCTAAAAACCATTAAAAAGTATGTATACAATCAGCAGCAAAAACAAAAACAAAATTTAGGCCTACACCACAGAAACGCGTCGCTTGTTTGTTCTCCTTTTTTAATATATGTGGGATATATTCATGAATGTTTTATTTTGTCACATTTGTTGAATTTATAACCTATATGAAGTGTACATAATTGAGTTTCTTGTGGATTTTATAATGCGGTTTATGAATATGAATTATGTATGATGATTTATGATCATTGAATTTAAATTGACTTAGTGTGGAGTGTTTTTAATAATAATAATGAAATGAGGATTTTGTAAATTTTGTTTTTGTTTTTGCTGCTGATTGTATACATACTTTTTAATGGTTTTTAGAATTGAGCGCATTTTATACTGAATAAACATTTCTATATTAGATTCCTTAGCCATGGTGTGATGAATAAATGGTTGGATAGTATGGTTGTTTGATGTATGGGTATGCTGTACAAATACCCCAAAGGGATTTTACTTTGACTTAGTGTAAAATAGCATCCCCAGATCCATAAAGTAGGCCTCGCCTTTGGGACCTTATAAGTGTTTAGTTATCCAGCACAATATCCTTGTTGCAACAACATCAACTGTTGCATGGCTAAACACTTATAAGGTCCCAAAGGCGAGACCTATTGGCTATGCCAATGCTTGTTTTATATTGTCACAAAGCAAAACTCGGTCCAGCATACCGCAGAGAACCTCTCGCTTACAAGAGTCACAGTATCTTATTCAGTGCCTTTTAGACAATTATTACTGGTCATTGTCATCTGATTTTGGCAAAATTCAGAAAGATATTTTGGTTCCCACTTGCCTTTCAGCCACCTCCGATTGTCGTCATCCTTTCCATTCTACGTGAGACGTACACAGTATTCTGTACTTTGTATGGCTCAAATGAAAGCGGGCAGATGTGCACACAGGCTGTGGAAAGGTCATAACGCAGGACTCCAAGCAAACAGGAACCAGGCTGTAATTAGAGCAGCTGCTTTACGTGGAGAGCCATGATGGATGGTAAAAAATTAAATTGTAAACAACTACACAGATTCAATACACGTGACGCCGTGTGGCGTCATCCGAGGTATCTGCTTTCAGGATAATGGAACAAACGGTCCATGCACAAAATAGCCTTTTAGTCGGTGGCGTAATCCGAGAACAACAAACAGGGTGTTGGAACCAAGCCAAGGACACGAATCACTCAGTAAACAAACGGAGTAGGATGTAGTGTTTAACCGAGAATTACTAGAAGGTTTGGAAAGTGCAGGGCCTTTTATTCTCCAGATGAACCTATTTTATGAATGGTTGCCTAGTAACGTGTATTATCAAAAATGACCGGGAAAAGATCGTCCTTCTACATGCTCCAAAAAAGCTATTAGGCTCACAAAATGTGCTCAGTTATGCGTGGGGACACCTCAAGCAAACCTGCAGGTGCGTTTTTACCGGTAAATAACAAATATTCTGTTAAGTGCTTAATTTGTAAAAATAAAAAAGTGCCAAGATCCCCGTCAGGAGGCCACCGAATCTTGCACCACCCATTGCCCCTATCAGCGCTGCCATCAAACACAGTATCTACACAACTACTAATCATCACATTGCTACAAGTGTGACAATTCAGACTGTTCGAGGCCCCCAAAACTTTAAGAATGGCTTGGGAGGCAGGTATTAGTTGTTTTTAATGTA
This sequence comes from Calotriton arnoldi, assembly GCA_963921515.1. Lineage (NCBI taxonomy): Eukaryota > Metazoa > Chordata > Amphibia > Caudata > Salamandridae > Calotriton > Calotriton arnoldi. The sequence goes on from CAWUFW010019846.1 coordinate 167,004, forward strand.
TATTGGATTAATAAAACAACTGTTGCTTTGCTTATCTCTAAATCACTCAAACAACGCCACCATGTGGCAGCTGTCATAAGGACCAGTGTTAACATTTAAGTGCGGTGGCAGCACTGGAAACCACCTGCTCAAATGAAGCACTGCACAGCAGGGATCCCTCCCTACAGTCAGTATACATTGCTGAATGTAGTGACTGGGCATTGGTGTGCATGCCATTATTAGATGCAAGCCCCTGTTTTTGAGTGAGAGTAGAGAGATTTAATGTCTGGTTGGAGTCAAAATATGTACCTAGGAAGGTGAGTGCTTGACACTCTAAGACAAGCAACCAGTAAAAGCCAGCCCCCATAAAAAAAATCCCTCTCTGGGAAGGTCATCTCAGGGTGTGAATGACCTACATTTGAGAGGATAGTTGGCTCTTCCTGAACCCCTGCCCGAGAAGCCCTTTGGGTTGTCCTACCCTCTGAGTATTGTCAAGGATTTAATTGCCCTGGACCTGAAAGTGGCATGGCAACAAGGATACATAAAAAAACTAGTTGAGACCAGATATACAGGATGCTGTGGGGACTCAACGAGTAGGTATGGGAATCTGGCAAGAGACTCACTTCTAGGGACTCCTGTTGTGATACTGATCAGGCTATCCTGTACCACATATGTACTGGGTGGGTGCACTTTACTCACATGACTTAGGGCCTGATTACAAGTTTGACAGTCTTACTACCGTACCGCTGCAGCAGCGGTCCCTAGAAGAACACTGCGGCAGCAGTCTCTTGCCCCCGTATTACGATCTGAACGCTGGCCCCGCGGTGGTCTTTCTGACAGAGGTGTATATTTTTTCAGATATGTTGATGCTGGTGTGTATATTGTGACTGTAGTGTACACATATGCGTGACACATGGAAAAAAAATACCTACTACCAGTACTTTCCCATTGCAAGAGTCTGGACCATATGTGCCAATTCCATTCAATGGGTAAATATTGCAAAAGGGACTTACCTGGATTTCTGCTCCAACAGGGTCATTTTCTTCAGGGTCAGGATGGTGCTGTGAAGGGGGGACCTGGAGAAAAGGATTCATGTGGGAACTGAAGTAAAAAAAGGAAATGGGTGAGTATTCACCCCAAATCCTTCGATTCCGCCGACTCAAAGCAGGCAATCCCACCGCCACAGTCGGCTCGTCGGAAAGCCAACTCGTAATTCAGATTGCGGTGGAGCTTCTCTGTACTGCCCTCTGACAGCTGCTTTCCCCTGACCGATGTCAATGTGGTCCGCAAATTGCTGTCGGGTCAGCGGTGCTCCAGGGATCTTTCGAACAGCAATCCGATAACATAATAATATGGTGGGCGGACTGCATAGTCGGTGGTGGTGAATATGACGCAAAAGGTCGGAGGTGGGACCGGCGAATTCATAATCAGGCCCTTAGTGAAAGATGGACCTCAGTTAAGGATTACCATTTGCATCAAAATAGTTGTTAAAGTAGTGCACTGATTTCCCTTTCAGAAATAAATAGGGGAAAAAAATATATAAAATAACTGACTTTGAATTTGCATTGACCCAAGATAAAGTCGCATTAAAATGTGACAGGCAGATCATGACTCAGATGCTAAACTGGATGAATGCATTGAAAAACTAAAGAATGATTAAATTGGGTACTGAAGAGTAAAAAAAGAACAATACAAAGAATAAAGTGCCATTAATTATTAAAAGGATTAAAAAAACAAGGAGAATAAAGTAGGATGACAAAAAATGCAAGATTTGACCCACAACATTAAGGATTGTTTCAGAAATATACACAGATTTCAACGTTAAAGAGTTAGGGAACTGCATTCCTAGCATCAGTGCTATAAAGCATCCTGAGAAAGGCTTTCAAATAAGAAGATAAAGCCAAAATATCACAGTCGAACTAGATATTTAATGGTTTTAATTGCGTGGATGTTTTAGTATGTCAAGATATGTTCATGAAACATATATGTAAAAGGTTACAATTTGACAATTCTAACTTGTTAAGGATGGAATGATTCAATGGCAATGTAATTTCTGGGTGTCTCATATTAGAGTTATGTGTAAATACTATGTACTGTGAAGATCCATAGAACTGATGTTTGGCCTTTTATTATTAGCCTCTCAAAAGAGGAGGATTGTCACATCATCCTCACTACCTCTGGAATGTGGAGGTCATGAACATTTCGTTCGCTGCATTCCAAGAGAAAAGTAACTGTAAATATAATTTCAGATGATGAGGGGAGAGCTTCCATCTCGTCCTCAAATTTAAAAAAATTGTCACTGTGGTGTGCAGCATGCACAGCACAAAAAAATCCCAGCTGTAAAGGCGAAAGACTCTGGGGTCGATTCCGATGTCGGCCGGAAACGCACCTAACAGTATTCGTCCGGAAAAAATACCAGCCGAACGCGTGTTTTCCGACCGACTCGAACACTCTACCGAACGAACAAGTACGATGCGCATAACAGCCCAGATTCCGAGCGAGCCGTACTTACCCATTCCAGCTCCTGTTCCCCGCCCGAGCCGGATCCGTAAACGCCGAATCGAGTCGCACGGAACCAAATACACAGCACCTTCCGGCCGGACTAGTACGATGCGTCTTCCGTACGCGCCGAACTCGTCGCTACGTCCGGCACGTATGAGCATCCGGGAGAGCTGCACATAAGCTCCGATTCGCGCCACAAGACGATCCACGGCGACGAGACGAACAAGCCAGCGACGAGTACGAGTCGAAGCCAGGAGAAACCCGAACAAGACGACCCAACCATGAATCCCATCGCGCAGGTCCTACCAATACTCTACATCTATTACCGGGACCGGTACGGACGCGTTCGGCGCAGACGGTAAGTCAAACACCCACAACACAAACAAACGCCACGTACCCGAAATATGTCACACACACATAGGGATGCACAAATGACGTACACTAGCAACAGCAGAACCATAGGGGTGGGATGGCCATCACCAATGCCATACACACCCATAGGGGGATGGATGCCTACCACTAACACCACCACCACTCAGGGTGGGCTGGATGCCTACCACTACTACCATCCCCACTCATGGGGGCTGGATGCCTACCACTACTACCATCCCCACTCATGGGGGGCTGGATGCCTACCACTACTACCATCCCCACTCATGGGGGGCTGGATGCCTACCACTACTACCATCCCCACTCATGGGGGGCTGGATGCCTGCCACTACTGCCATCCCCACCCATAGGGGGATGGATGCCTACCACTAACACCACCCCTACTCAGGGTGGGCTGGATGCCTGCCACTACTGCCATCCCCACCCATAGGGGGATGGATGCCTACCACTAACACCACCCCTACTCAGGGTGGGCTGGATGCCTGTCACCACTGCCATCCCCACCCATAGGGGGCTGGATGGCTGTCACTACTACCATCCCCACTCATGGGGGGCTGGATGCCTACCACTACTACCATCCCCACTCATGGGGGGCTGGATGCCTGCCACTACTGCCATCCCCACCCATAGGTGGATGGATGCCTACCACTAACACCACCCCTACTCAGGGTGGGCTGGATGCCTGTCACTACTGCCATCCCCACCCATAGGGGGCTGGATGGCTGTCACTACTACCATCCCCACTCATGGGGGGCTGGATGCCTACCACTACTACCATCCCCACTTATGGGGGGCTGGATGCCTGTCACTACTGCCATCCCCACCCATAGGGGGCTGGATGGCTGTCACTACTACCATCCCCACTCATGGGGGGCTGGATGCCTACCACTACTACCATCCCCACTCATGGGGGGCTGGATGCCTACCACTACTACCATCCCCACTCATGGGGGGCTGGATGCCTACCACTACTACCATCCCCACTCATGGGGGGCTGGATGCATGTCACTACAACCACCCCTACTCATAGGACGGGTAATGCATGACACAACTAGCATACTCCCACATAAGGACTGTCTGTAAATTACATCCCACCCCCAACACCATGACAAGCGTGTGTGGTCTGTGTCAAATGCATACAACACTGAACATGACATTGAACATACAATGTGACCCCCTAACACATGTGTCACACATAATTGTGTGTGTGGCCTACACAATGCAAGCAGACCATGACCACTGTGGCAATGGGGCCCAAAGCCCCATCACCACAGTGCCCAAAAGGTAAGTGTGTGCTCCATAGCTGAAGCACATTTTGAACAGTGTGGCAATGGGGCCCAAAGCCCCATCACCACAGTGCCCAAAAGGTAAGTGTGTGCTCCATAGCTGAAGCACTTTTTGAACAGTGTGGCAATGGGGCCCAAAGCCCCATCACCACAGTGCTCAAAAGGAAGTGTGTGCTCCATAGCTGAAGCACATTTTGAACAGTGTGGCAATGGGGCCCAAAGCCCCATCACCACAGTGCCCAAAAGGTAAGTGTAGTCCTGGTAAAAGCTGCAAAAACAAAACTGCAGGGATTATTCCTGGCCACACAACACCAAACACTACAGTGGCATTGTAGTGCTTGTGTCCCATAGCAACATAGATTGTGTGAGGCAAGCAGTGCAGTGCCAATGACACATCGTTCTGGCCATGTGCACACAAACATCAGCCATGGGGGCCCACATTGTCTACATTCACAAATAACACAAT